>JASTWR010001591.1:0-39118 GCA_030770355.1 Harpagoxenus sublaevis | reverse complement strand
TTATTCTTATAGTTTAAGAGATATCAACGAAATAATGGATTTTTGTGATTCTACGTTTTCTCTGACGGAATAGAGCTACGGGACCGGTGAAGCCTTATAGTTTTCGACGCGCTGCACACTTTTGGTCCTATACATTAGCCCGGTATCTCTTATAGTTTAAGAGATATCAACGAAATAATGGATTTTTGTGTTTCTACGTTTTCTTTGACGGAACAGAGCTACGGGACCAGTTAAGCCTTATAGTTTTCGACGCGTTTCACACTTTGGTCCTATTCATTAGCCCCGTATCTCTTATAGTTTATGAAACATCAACGAAATAATGGATTTTTGTGTCTCTACGTCTTCTCTGACGGGATATCGCTACGGGACCAGTTAAGCCTTATAGTTTTCGACGCCCTGCACACTTTAGGTCTTATACATTAGAACCGTATCTCTTATAGTTTAAGAGATATCAACGAAACAATGGATTCTTGTGATTCTACGTCTTCCTTGACGGAACAGAGTTACGGGACCAGATAAGCCTTATAGTTTTCGACGCCCTGCACACTTTTGGTCCTATACATTAGAACCGTATCTCTTATAGTTTAAGAGATATCAACGAAATAATGGATTTTTGTGATTCTACGTTTTCTCTGACGGAATAGAGCTACGGGACCGGTGAAGCCTTATAGTTTTCGACGCGCTGCACACTTTTGGTCCTATACATTAGCCCGGTATCTCTTATAGTTTAAGAGATATCAACGAAATAATGGATTTTTGTGTTTCTACGTTTTCTTTGACGGAACAGAGCTACGGGACCAGTTAAGCCTTATAGTTTTCGACGCGTTTCACACTTTGGTCCTATTCATTAGCCCCGTATCTCTTATAGTTTATGAAACATCAACGAAATAATGGATTTTTGTGTCTCTACGTCTTCTCTGACGGGATATCGCTACGGGACCAGTTAAGCCTTATAGTTTTCGACGCCCTGCACACTTTAGGTCTATTAGAACCGTATCTCTTATAGTTTAAGAGATATCAACGAAACAATGGATTCTTGTGATTCTACGTCTTCCTTGACGGAACAGAGTTACGGGACCAGATAAGCCTTATAGTTTTCGACGCCCTGCACACTTTTGGTCCTATACATTAGAACCGTATCTCTTATAGTTTAAGAGATATCAACGAAATAATGGATTTTTGTGATTCTACGTCTTTCTCTGACGGAATAGAGCTACGGGACCGGTGAAGCCTTATAGTTTTCGACGCGCTGCACACTTTTGGTCCTATACATTAGCCCGGTATCTCTTATAGTTTAAGAGATATCAACGAAATAATGGATTTTTGTGTTTCTACGTCTTCTCTGACGGAATAGAGCTACGGGACCAGTTAAGTCTTATAGTTTTTGACGCGTTGCTCACTTTTGGTCCTATACATTAGCCCGGTATCTCTTATAGTTTATGAAATATCAACGAAATAATGGATTTTTGTGTCTCTACGTCTTCTCTGACGGGATATCGCTACGGGACCAGTTAAGCCTTATAGTTTTCGACGCCCTGCACACTTTAGGTCTTATACATTAGAACCGTATCTCTTATAGTTTAAGAGATATCAACGAAACAATGGATTCTTGTGATTCTACGTCTTCCTTGACGGAACAGAGTTACGGGACCAGATAAGCCTTATAGTTTTCGACGCCCTGCACACTTTTGGTCCTATACATTAGAACCGTATCTCTTATAGTTTAAGAGATATCAAAGAAATAATGGATTTTTGTAATTCTACGTCTTCTCTGACGGAATAGAGCTACGGGACTAGTTAAGCCTTATAGTTTTCGACGCGTTGCACACTTTTGTTCCTATACATTAGAACCGTATCTCTTATAGTTTAAGAGATATCATCGAAATAATGGATTTTTGTGTTTCTACGTCTTTTCTGACGGAATAGAGCTACGGGACCAGGTAAGCCTTATAGTTTTCGACGCGCTGCACACTTTTGGTCCTATACATTAGCCCGGTATCTCTTATAGTTTAAGAGATATCAACGAAATAATGGATTTTTGTGTTTCTACGTCTTCTCTGACGGAATAGAGCTACGGGACCAGTTAAGCCTTATAGTTTTCGACGCGCTGCACACTTTTGGTCCTATACATTAGAACCGTATCTCTTATAGTTTAAGAGATATCAACGAAATAATGGATTTTTGTGATTCTACGTCTTTCTCTGACGGAATAGAGCTACGGGACCAGTTAAGCCTTATAGTTTTCGACGCGCTGCACACTTTTGGTCCTATACATTAGCCCGTATCTCTTATAGTTTAAGAGATATCAACGAAATAATGGATTTTTGTGTTTCTACGTCTTCTCTGACGGAATAGAGCTACGGGACCAGTTAAGCCTTATAGTTTTCGACGCGCTGCACACTTTTGGTCCTATACATTAGCCCGGTATCTCTTATAGTTTAAGAGATATCAACGAAATAATGGATTTTTGTGTTTCTACGTCTTCTCTGACGGAATAGAGCTACGGGACCAGTTAAGCCTTATAGTTTTCGACGCGCTGCACACTTTTGGTCCTATACATTAGCACCGTATCTCTTATAGTTTAAGAGATATCAACGAAATAATGGATTTTTGTGTTTCTACGTCTTCTCTGACGGAATAGAGCTACGGGACCGGTTAAGCCTTATAGTTTTCGACGCGCTGCACACTTTGGTCCTATACATTAGACCCGTATCTCTTATAGTTTAAGAGATATCAACGAAATAATGGATTTTTGTGTTTCTACGTCTTCTCTGACGGAATAGAGCTACGGGACCAGTTAAGCCTTATAGTTTTCGACGCGCTGCACACTTTTGGTCCTATACATTAGACCGGTATCTCTTATAGTTTAAGAGATATCAACGAAATAATGGATTTTTGTGTTTCTACGTCTTCTCTGACGGAATAGAGCTACGGGACCGGTAAGCCTTATAGTTTTCGACGCGCTGCACACTTTTGGTCCTATACATTAGCCCGGTATCTCTTATAGTTTAAGAGATATCAACGAAATAATGGATTTTTGTGTTTCTACGTCTTCTCTGACGGAATAGAGCTACGGGACCAGTTAAGCCTTATAGTTTTCGACGCGCTGCACACTTTTGGTCCTATACATTAGCCCGGTATCTCTTATAGTTTAAGAGATATCAACGAAATAATGGATTTTTGTGTTTCTACGTCTTTCTCTGACGGAATAGAGCTACGGGACCAGTTAAGCCTTATAGTTTTCGACGCGCTGCACACTTTTGGTCCTATACATTAGCCCGGTATCTCTTATAGTTTAAGAGATATCAACGAAATAATGGATTTTTGTGTTTCTACGTCTTCTCTGACGGAATAGAGCTACGGGACCAGTTAAGCCTTATAGTTTTCGACGCGTTGCACACTTTTGTTCCTATACATTAGAACCGTATCTCTTATAGTTTAAGAGATATCATCGAAATAATGGATTTTTGTGTTTCTACGTCTTTTCTGACGGAATAGAGCTACGGGACCAGTAAGCCTTATAGTTTTCGACGCGCTGCACACTTTTGGTCCTATACATTAGACCCGTATCTCTTATAGTTTAAGAGATATCAACGAAATAATGGATTTTTGTGATTCTACGTCTTCTCTGACGGAATAGAGCTACGGGACCAGTTAAGCCTTATAGTTTTTCGACGCGCTGCACACTTTTGGTCCTATACATTAGACCGTATCTCTTATAGTTTAAGAGATATCAACGAAATAATGGATTTTTGTGATTCTACGTCTTCTCTGACGGAATAGAGCTACGGGACCAGTTAAGCCTTATAGTTTTCGACGCGCTGCACACTTTTGGTCCTATACATTAGCCCGGTATCTCTTATAGTTTAAGAGATATCAACGAAATAATGGATTTTTGTGTTTCTACGTCTTCTCTGACGGAATAGAGCTACGGGACCAGTTAAGCCTTATAGTTTTCGACGCCCGTGCACACTTTTAGGTCCTATACATTAGAACCGTCATCTCTTATAGTTTAAGAGATATCAAACGAAACAATGGATTTTTGTGGTTCTACGTCTTCTTGAGGAATAGAGCTACGGGACCGGTAAGCCTTATATTTTCGCGCTGTCCACTTTTGGTCATAATTAGCCCGTATCCTCTTCGTATTTATCATTCTCGCTGTTCCCAATGCCTTTTCCATTCTCAACCCTCTTTACTCCCTTCGGCCCCCGACTCTACCACTCTTTCCCTTCTTTGCACCCCTACACATTTTCTTCTCTAACTCCGCCCAGTTGCCTTCTATTCCGCTTTCACCTTGCTTCAACATTAATGGATTTTTGCTTGTTTCATCCGAATATGGTTTTTGTGCTCTTATTTCTCTGACGGAATTCCTACGGGACCAGTTAAGCCTTATAGTTTTCGACGCGCTGCACACTTTTGGTCCTATACATTAGAACCGTATCTCTTATAGTTTAAGAGATATCAACGAAATAATGGATTTTTGTGTTTCTACGTCTTCTCTGACGGAATAGAGCTACGGGACCGATGAAGCCTTATAGTTTTCGACGCGCTGCACACTTTTGGTCCTATACATTAGCCCCGTATCTCTTATAGTTTAAGAGATATCAACGAAATAATGGATTTTTGTGATTCTACGTCTTTTCTGACGGAATAGAGCTACGGGACCGGTAAAGCCTTATAGTTTTCGACGCGCTGCACACTTTTGGTCCTATACATTAGCCCGGTATCTCTTATAGTTTAAGAGATATCAACGAAATAATGGATTTTTGTGTTTCTACGTCTTCTCTGACGGAATAGAGCTACGGGACCAGGTAAGCCTTATAGTTTTTCGACGCGCTGCACACTTTTGGTCCTATACATTAGCCCGTATCTCTTATAGTTTAAGAGATATCAACGAAATAATGGATTTTTGTGTTTCTACGTCTTCTCTGACGGAATAGAGCTACGGGACCAGTTAAGCCTTATAGTTTTCGACGCGCTGCACACTTTTGGTCCTATACATTAGAACCGTATCTCTTATAGTTTAAGAGATATCATCGAAATAATGGATTTTGTGATTTCTACGTCTTTCTCTGACGGAATAGAGCTACGGGACCGGTAAGCCTTATAGTTTTCGACGCGCTGCACACTTTTGGTCCTATACATTAGCCCGTATCTCTTATAGTTTAAGAGATATCAACGAAATAATGGATTTTTGTGTTTCTACGTCTTCTCTGACGGAATAGAGCTACGGGACCAGTTAAGCCTTATAGTTTTCGACGCGTTGCACACTTTTGTTCCTATACATTAGAACCGTATCTCTTATAGTTTAAGAGATATCATCGAAATAATGGATTTTTGTGTTTCTACGTCTTTTCTGACGGAATAGAGCTACGGGACCGGTAAAGCCTTATAGTTTTCGACGCGCTGCACACTTTTGGTCCTATACATTAGCCCCGTATCTCTTATAGTTTAAGAGATATCAACGAAATAATGGATTTTTGTGTTTCTACGTCTTCTCTGACGGAATAGAGCTACGGGACCAGTTAAGCCTTATAGTTTTCGACGCGCTGCACACTTTTGGTCCTATACATTAGAACCGTATCTCTTATAGTTTAAGAGATATCAACGAAATAATGGATTTTTGTGTTTCTACGTCTTCTCTTGAGGAATCAGAGTTACGGGACCAGATAAGCCTTATAGTTTTCGACGCGCTGCACACTTTTGGTCCTATACATTAGCCCGGTATCTCTTATAGTTTAAGAGATATCAAAGAAATAATGGATTTTTGTAGTTCTACGTCTTCTCTGACGGAATAGAGCTACGGGACCAGTTAAGCCTTATAGTTTTGACGCGTTGCACACTTTTGTTCCTATACATTAACCGTATCTCTTATAGTTTATAGAAACATCACGAAATAATGGATTTTTGTGTTTCTACGTCTTTCTCTGACGGGAATATAGCTACGGGACAGTTAAAGCCTTATAGTTTTCGACGCGTGCACACTTTGTCCTATTACTTAGCCCCGTATCTCTTATAGTTTAAGAAGATATCAACGAAATAATGGATTTTGTGATTCTACGTCTTCTCTGACGGAATAGAGCTACGGGACCAGATAAGCCTTATAGTTTTCGACGCGCTGCACACTTTTGGTCCTATACATTAGCCCGTATCTCTTATAGTTTAAGAGATATCAACGAAATAATGGATTTTTGTGTTTCTACGTCTTCTCTGACGGAATAGAGCTACGGGACCAGTTAAGCCTTATAGTTTTCGACGCGTTGCACACTTTTGTTCCTATACATTAGAACCGTATCTCTTATAGTTTAAGAGATATCATCGAAATAATGGATTTTTGTGTTTCTACGTCTTCTCTGACGGAATAGAGCTACGGGACCGGTGAAGCCTTATAGTTTTCGACGCGCTGCACACTTTTGGTCCTATACATTAGCCCCGTATCTCTTATAGTTTAAGAGATATCAACGAAATAATGGATTTTTGTGATTCTACGTCTTCTCTGACGGAATAGAGCTACGGGACCAGTGAAGCCTTATAGTTTTCGACGCGCTGCACACTTTTGGTCCTATACATTAGCACCGGTATCTCTTATAGTTTAAGAGATATCAACGAAATAATGGATTTTTGTGTTTCTACGTCTTCTCTGACGGAATAGAGCTACGGGACCGGTGAAGCCTTATAGTTTTCGACGCGCTGTCACACTTTTGGTCCTATATCATTAGCCCCGTATCTCTTATAGTTTAATGAGATACTCAACGAAATAATGGATTTTTGTGTTTCTACGTCTTCTCTGACGGAATAGAGCTACGGGACCAGTTAAGCCTTATAGTTTTCGACGCGCTGCACACTTTTGGTCCTATACATTAGCCCGGTATCTCTTATAGTTTAAGAGATATCAACGAAATAATGGATTTTGTGTTTCTACGTCTTCTCTGACGGAATAGAGTTACGGGACCAGATAAGCCTTATAGTTTTCGACGCCCTGCACACTTTGGTCCTATACATTAGCCCGGTATCTCTTATAGTTTAAGAGATATCAACGAAATAATGGATTTTTGTGATTCTACGTTTCTCTTGACGGAATAGAGCTACGGGACCAGTTAAGCCTTATAGTTTTCGACGCGCCTGCACACTTTTGGTCCTATACATTAGCCCGTATCTCTTATAGTTTAGAGATATCAACGAAATAATGGATTTTGTGTTTCTACGTCTTCTCTGACGGAATAGAGCTACGGGACCAGTGAAGCCTTATAGTTTTCGACGCCGCTGCACACTTTTGGTCCTATACATTAGACCCGTATCTCTTATAGTTTAAGAGATATCAACGAAATAATGGATTTTTGTGTTTCTACGTCTTTCTCTGACGGAATAGAGCTACGGGACCAGTGAAGCCTTATAGTTTTCGACGCGCTGCACACTTTTGGTCCTATACATTAGCACCGTATCTCTTATAGTTTAAGAGATATCAACGAAATAATGGATTTTTGTGTTTCTACGTCTTCTCTGACGGAATAGAGCTACGGGACCAGTGAAGCCTTATAGTTTTCGACGCGCTGCACACTTTTGGTCCTATACATTAGCCCCGTATCTCTTATAGTTTAAGAGATATCAACGAAATAATGGATTTTTGTGTTTCTACGTCTTCTCTGACGGAATAGAGCTACGGGACCAGTTAAGCCTTATAGTTTTCGACGCGTTGCACACTTTTGTTCCTATACATTAGAACCGTATCTCTTATAGTTTAAGAGATATCATCGAAATAATGGATTATTGTGTTTCTACGTCTTTTCTGACGGAATAGAGCTACGGGACCGGTAAAGCCTTATAGTTTTCGACGCGCTGCACACTTTTGGTCCTATACATTAGCCCGGTATCTCTTATAGTTTAAGAGATATCAACGAAATAATGGATTTTTGTGATTCTACGTTTTCTCTGACGGAATAGAGCTACGGGACCGGTGAAGCCTTATAGTTTTCGACGCGCTGCACACTTTTGGTCCTATACATTAGCCCGTATCTCTATAGTTTATGAAGATATCAACGAAATAATGGATTTTTGTGTTTCTACGTCTTCTCTTGACGGATATCAGACTACGGGACCAGTTAAGCCTATAGTTTTTCGACGCGTTTCACACTTTTGGTCCTTTACATTAGCCGTATCTCTTATAGTTTAAGAGATATCAACGAAATAATGGATTTTGTGTTCTACGTCTTCTCTTGACGGAATAGAGCTACGGGACCAGTTAAGCCGTATAGTTTTTCGACGCCCTGCACACTTTTGGGTCTATACATTAGAACCGTAATCTCTATAGTTTAAGAGATATCACGAAATAATGGATTTTTGTGAATTCTACGTCTTTCTGACGGAATAGAGCTACGGGACCTAGTAAGCCTATAGTTTTCGACGCGCTGCACACTTTTGGTCCTATACATTATCAACCGTATCTCTTATAGTTTAAGAGATATCACGAAATATGGATTTTTGTGTTTCTACGTTCTTCTCTGACGGAATAGAGCTACGGGACGCGTTAAAGCCTTATAGTTTTCGACGCGTTTGCACACTTTTGGCCTTACATTAGCCCGGTATCTCTTATAGTTTAAGAGATATCAACGAAATAATGGATTTTTGTGTTTCTACGTCTTCTCTGACGGAATAGAGCTACGGGACCGGTGAAGCCTTATAGTTTTCGACGCGCTGCACACTTTTGGTCCTATACATTAGCCCCGTATCTCTTATAGTTTAAGAGATATCAACGAAATAATGGATTTTTGTGTTTCTACGTCTTCTCTGACGGAATAGAGCTACGGGACCGGTGAAGCCTTATAGTTTTCGACGCGCTGCACACTTTTGGTCCTATACATTAGCCCCGTATCTCTTATAGTTTAAGAGATATCAACGAAATAATGGATTTTTGTGTTTCTACGTCTTCTCTGACGGAATAGAGCTACGGGACCGGTGAAGCCTTATAGTTTTCGACGCGCTGCACACTTTTGGTCCTATACATTAGCCCCGTATCTCTTATAGTTTAAGAGATATCAACGAAATAATGGATTTTTGTGTTTCTACGTCTTCTCTGACGGAATAGAGCTACGGGACCGGTGAAGCCTTATAGTTTTCGACGCGCTGCACACTTTTGGTCCTATACATTAGCCCCGTATCTCTTATAGTTTAAGAGATATCAACGAAATAATGGATTTTTGTGTTTCTACGTCTTCTCTGACGGAATAGAGCTACGGGACCGGTGAAGCCTTATAGTTTTCGACGCGCTGCACACTTTTGGTCCTATACATTAGCCCCGTATCTCTTATAGTTTAAGAGATATCAACGAAATAATGGATTTTTGTGTTTCTACGTCTTCTCTGACGGAATAGAGCTACGGGACCGGTGAAGCCTTATAGTTTTCGACGCGCTGCACACTTTTGGTCCTATACATTAGCCCCGTATCTCTTATAGTTTAAGAGATATCAACGAAATAATGGATTTTTGTGTTTCTACGTCTTCTCTGACGGAATAGAGCTACGGGACCGGTGAAGCCTTATAGTTTTCGACGCGCTGCACACTTTTGGTCCTATACATTAGCCCCGTATCTCTTATAGTTTAAGAGATATCAACGAAATAATGGATTTTTGTGTTTCTACGTCTTCTCTGACGGAATAGAGCTACGGGACCGGTGAAGCCTTATAGTTTTCGACGCGCTGCACACTTTTGGTCCTATACATTAGCCCCGTATCTCTTATAGTTTAAGAGATATCAACGAAATAATGGATTTTTGTGTTTCTACGTCTTCTCTGACGGAATAGAGCTACGGGACCGGTGAAGCCTTATAGTTTTCGACGCGCTGCACACTTTTGGTCCTATACATTAGCCCCGTATCTCTTATAGTTTAAGAGATATCAACGAAATAATGGATTTTTGTGTTTCTACGTCTTCTCTGACGGAATAGAGCTACGGGACCGGTGAAGCCTTATAGTTTTCGACGCGCTGCACACTTTTGGTCCTATACATTAGCCCCGTATCTCTTATAGTTTAAGAGATATCAACGAAATAATGGATTTTTGTGTTTCTACGTCTTCTCTGACGGAATAGAGCTACGGGACCGGTGAAGCCTTATAGTTTTCGACGCGCTGCACACTTTTGGTCCTATACATTAGCCCGTATCTCTTATAGTTTAAGAGATATCAACGAAATAATGGATTTTTGTGTTTCTACGTCTTCTCTGACGGAATAGAGCTACGGGACCGGTGAAGCCTTATAGTTTTCGACGCGCTGCACACTTTTGGTCCTATACATTAGCCCCGTATCTCTTATAGTTTAAGAGATATCAACGAAATAATGGATTTTTGTGTTTCTACGTCTTCTCTGACGGAATAGAGCTACGGGACCGGTGAAGCCTTATAGTTTTCGACGCGCTGCACACTTTTGGTCCTATACATTAGCCCCGTATCTCTTATAGTTTAAGAGATATCAACGAAATAATGGATTTTTGTGTTTCTACGTCTTCTCTGACGGAATAGAGCTACGGGACCGGTGAAGCCTTATAGTTTTCGACGCGCTGCACACTTTTGGTCCTATACATTAGCCCGTATCTCTTATAGTTTAAGAGATATCAACGAAATAATGGATTTTTGTTTCTACGTCTTCTCTGACGGAATAGAGCTACGGGACCGGTGAAGCCTTATAGTTTTCGACGCGCTGCACACTTTTGGTCCTATACATTAGCCCCGTATCTCTTATAGTTTAAGAGATATCAACGAAATAATGGATTTTTGTGTTTCTACGTCTTCTCTGACGGAATAGAGCTACGGGACCGGTGAAGCCTTATAGTTTTCGACGCGCTGCACACTTTTGGTCCTATACATTAGCCCCGTATCTCTTATAGTTTAAGAGATATCAACGAAATAATGGATTTTTGTGTTTCTACGTCTTCTCTGACGGAATAGAGCTACGGGACCGGTGAAGCCTTATAGTTTTCGACGCGCTGCACACTTTTGGTCCTATACATTAGCCCCGTATCTCTTATAGTTTAAGAGATATCAACGAAATAATGGATTTTTGTGTTTCTACGTCTTCTCTGACGGAATAGAGCTACGGGACCGGTGAAGCCTTATAGTTTTCGACGCGCTGCACACTTTTGGTCCTATACATTAGCCCCGTATCTCTTATAGTTTAAGAGATATCAACGAAATAATGGATTTTTGTGTTTCTACGTCTTCTCTGACGGAATAGAGCTACGGGACCGGTGAAGCCTTATAGTTTTCGACGCGCTGCACACTTTTGGTCCTATACATTAGCCCCGTATCTCTTATAGTTTAAGAGATATCAACGAAATAATGGATTTTTGTGTTTCTACGTCTTCTCTGACGGAATAGAGCTACGGGACCGGTGAAGCCTTATAGTTTTCGACGCGCTGCACACTTTTGGTCCTATACATTAGCCCCGTATCTCTTATAGTTTAAGAGATATCAACGAAATAATGGATTTTTGTGTTTCTACGTCTTCTCTGACGGAATAGAGCTACGGGACCGGTGAAGCCTTATAGTTTTCGACGCGCTGCACACTTTTGGTCCTATACATTAGCCCCGTATCTCTTATAGTTTAAGAGATATCAACGAAATAATGGATTTTTGTGTTTCTACGTCTTCTCTGACGGAATAGAGCTACGGGACCGGTGAAGCCTTATAGTTTTCGACGCGCTGCACACTTTTGGTCCTATACATTAGCCCCGTATCTCTTATAGTTTAAGAGATATCAACGAAATAATGGATTTTTGTGTTTCTACGTCTTCTCTGACGGAATAGAGCTACGGGACCGGTGAAGCCTTATAGTTTTCGACGCGCTGCACACTTTTGGTCCTATACATTAGCCCCGTATCTCTTATAGTTTAAGAGATATCAACGAAATAATGGATTTTTGTGTTTCTACGTCTTCTCTGACGGAATAGAGCTACGGGACCGGTGAAGCCTTATAGTTTTCGACGCGCTGCACACTTTTGGTCCTATACATTAGCCCCGTATCTCTTATAGTTTAAGAGATATCAACGAAATAATGGATTTTTGTGTTTCTACGTCTTCTCTGACGGAATAGAGCTACGGGACCGGTGAAGCCTTATAGTTTTCGACGCGCTGCACACTTTTGGTCCTATACATTAGCCCCGTATCTCTTATAGTTTAAGAGATATCAACGAAATAATGGATTTTTGTGTTTCTACGTCTTCTCTGACGGAATAGAGCTACGGGACCGGTGAAGCCTTATAGTTTTCGACGCGCTGCACACTTTTGGTCCTATACATTAGCCCCGTATCTCTTATAGTTTAAGAGATATCAACGAAATAATGGATTTTTGTGTTTCTACGTCTTCTCTGACGGAATAGAGCTACGGGACCGGTGAAGCCTTATAGTTTTCGACGCGCTGCACACTTTTGGTCCTATACATTAGCCCCGTATCTCTTATAGTTTAAGAGATATCAACGAAATAATGGATTTTTGTGTTTCTACGTCTTCTCTGACGGAATAGAGCTACGGGACCGGTGAAGCCTTATAGTTTTCGACGCGCTGCACACTTTTGGTCCTATACATTAGCCCCGTATCTCTTATAGTTTAAGAGATATCAACGAAATAATGGATTTTTGTGTTTCTACGTCTTCTCTGACGGAATAGAGCTACGGGACCGGTGAAGCCTTATAGTTTTCGACGCGCTGCACACTTTTGGTCCTATACATTAGCCCCGTATCTCTTATAGTTTAAGAGATATCAACGAAATAATGGATTTTTGTGTTTCTACGTCTTCTCTGACGGAATAGAGCTACGGGACCGGTGAAGCCTTATAGTTTTCGACGCGCTGCACACTTTTGGTCCTATACATTAGCCCCGTATCTCTTATAGTTTAAGAGATATCAACGAAATAATGGATTTTTGTGTTTCTACGTCTTCTCTGACGGAATAGAGCTACGGGACCGGTGAAGCCTTATAGTTTTCGACGCGCTGCACACTTTTGGTCCTATACATTAGCCCCGTATCTCTTATAGTTTAAGAGATATCAACGAAATAATGGATTTTTGTGTTTCTACGTCTTCTCTGACGGAATAGAGCTACGGGACCGGTGAAGCCTTATAGTTTTCGACGCGCTGCACACTTTTGGTCCTATACATTAGCCCCGTATCTCTTATAGTTTAAGAGATATCAACGAAATAATGGATTTTTGTGTTTCTACGTCTTCTCTGACGGAATAGAGCTACGGGACCGGTGAAGCCTTATAGTTTTCGACGCGCTGCACACTTTTGGTCCTATACATTAGCCCCGTATCTCTTATAGTTTAAGAGATATCAACGAAATAATGGATTTTTGTGTTTCTACGTCTTCTCTGACGGAATAGAGCTACGGGACCGGTGAAGCCTTATAGTTTTCGACGCGCTGCACACTTTTGGTCCTATACATTAGCCCCGTATCTCTTATAGTTTAAGAGATATCAACGAAATAATGGATTTTTGTGTTTCTACGTCTTCTCTGACGGAATAGAGCTACGGGACCGGTGAAGCCTTATAGTTTTCGACGCGCTGCACACTTTTGGTCCTATACATTAGCCCCGTATCTCTTATAGTTTAAGAGATATCAACGAAATAATGGATTTTTGTGTTTCTACGTCTTCTCTGACGGAATAGAGCTACGGGACCGGTGAAGCCTTATAGTTTTCGACGCGCTGCACACTTTTGGTCCTATACATTAGCCCCGTATCTCTTATAGTTTAAGAGATATCAACGAAATAATGGATTTTTGTGTTTCTACGTCTTCTCTGACGGAATAGAGCTACGGGACCGGTGAAGCCTTATAGTTTTCGACGCGCTGCACACTTTTGGTCCTATACATTAGCCCCGTATCTCTTATAGTTTAAGAGATATCAACGAAATAATGGATTTTTGTGTTTCTACGTCTTCTCTGACGGAATAGAGCTACGGGACCGGTGAAGCCTTATAGTTTTCGACGCGCTGCACACTTTTGGTCCTATACATTAGCCCCGTATCTCTTATAGTTTAAGAGATATCAACGAAATAATGGATTTTTGTGTTTCTACGTCTTCTCTGACGGAATAGAGCTACGGGACCGGTGAAGCCTTATAGTTTTCGACGCGCTGCACACTTTTGGTCCTATACATTAGCCCCGTATCTCTTATAGTTTAAGAGATATCAACGAAATAATGGATTTTTGTGTTTCTACGTCTTCTCTGACGGAATAGAGCTACGGGACCGGTGAAGCCTTATAGTTTTCGACGCGCTGCACACTTTTGGTCCTATACATTAGCCCCGTATCTCTTATAGTTTAAGAGATATCAACGAAATAATGGATTTTTGTGTTTCTACGTCTTCTCTGACGGAATAGAGCTACGGGACCGGTGAAGCCTTATAGTTTTCGACGCGCTGCACACTTTTGGTCCTATACATTAGCCCCGTATCTCTTATAGTTTAAGAGATATCAACGAAATAATGGATTTTTGTGTTTCTACGTCTTCTCTGACGGAATAGAGCTACGGGACCGGTGAAGCCTTATAGTTTTCGACGCGCTGCACACTTTTGGTCCTATACATTAGCCCCGTATCTCTTATAGTTTAAGAGATATCAACGAAATAATGGATTTTTGTGTTTCTACGTCTTCTCTGACGGAATAGAGCTACGGGACCGGTGAAGCCTTATAGTTTTCGACGCGCTGCACACTTTTGGTCCTATACATTAGCCCCGTATCTCTTATAGTTTAAGAGATATCAACGAAATAATGGATTTTTGTGTTTCTACGTCTTCTCTGACGGAATAGAGCTACGGGACCGGTGAAGCCTTATAGTTTTCGACGCGCTGCACACTTTTGGTCCTATACATTAGCCCCGTATCTCTTATAGTTTAAGAGATATCAACGAAATAATGGATTTTTGTGTTTCTACGTCTTCTCTGACGGAATAGAGCTACGGGACCGGTGAAGCCTTATAGTTTTCGACGCGCTGCACACTTTTGGTCCTATACATTAGCCCCGTATCTCTTATAGTTTAAGAGATATCAACGAAATAATGGATTTTTGTGTTTCTACGTCTTCTCTGACGGAATAGAGCTACGGGACCGGTGAAGCCTTATAGTTTTCGACGCGCTGCACACTTTTGGTCCTATACATTAGCCCCGTATCTCTTATAGTTTAAGAGATATCAACGAAATAATGGATTTTTGTGTTTCTACGTCTTCTCTGACGGAATAGAGCTACGGGACCGGTGAAGCCTTATAGTTTTCGACGCGCTGCACACTTTTGGTCCTATACATTAGCCCCGTATCTCTTATAGTTTAAGAGATATCAACGAAATAATGGATTTTTGTGTTTCTACGTCTTCTCTGACGGAATAGAGCTACGGGACCGGTGAAGCCTTATAGTTTTCGACGCGCTGCACACTTTTGGTCCTATACATTAGCCCCGTATCTCTTATAGTTTAAGAGATATCAACGAAATAATGGATTTTTGTGTTTCTACGTCTTCTCTGACGGAATAGAGCTACGGGACCGGTGAAGCCTTATAGTTTTCGACGCGCTGCACACTTTTGGTCCTATACATTAGCCCCGTATCTCTTATAGTTTAAGAGATATCAACGAAATAATGGATTTTTGTGTTTCTACGTCTTCTCTGACGGAATAGAGCTACGGGACCGGTGAAGCCTTATAGTTTTCGACGCGCTGCACACTTTTGGTCCTATACATTAGCCCCGTATCTCTTATAGTTTAAGAGATATCAACGAAATAATGGATTTTTGTGTTTCTACGTCTTCTCTGACGGAATAGAGCTACGGGACCGGTGAAGCCTTATAGTTTTCGACGCGCTGCACACTTTTGGTCCTATACATTAGCCCCGTATCTCTTATAGTTTAAGAGATATCAACGAAATAATGGATTTTTGTGTTTCTACGTCTTCTCTGACGGAATAGAGCTACGGGACCGGTGAAGCCTTATAGTTTTCGACGCGCTGCACACTTTTGGTCCTATACATTAGCCCCGTATCTCTTATAGTTTAAGAGATATCAACGAAATAATGGATTTTTGTGTTTCTACGTCTTCTCTGACGGAATAGAGCTACGGGACCGGTGAAGCCTTATAGTTTTCGACGCGCTGCACACTTTTGGTCCTATACATTAGCCCCGTATCTCTTATAGTTTAAGAGATATCAACGAAATAATGGATTTTTGTGTTTCTACGTCTTCTCTGACGGAATAGAGCTACGGGACCGGTGAAGCCTTATAGTTTTCGACGCGCTGCACACTTTTGGTCCTATACATTAGCCCCGTATCTCTTATAGTTTAAGAGATATCAACGAAATAATGGATTTTTGTGTTTCTACGTCTTCTCTGACGGAATAGAGCTACGGGACCGGTGAAGCCTTATAGTTTTCGACGCGCTGCACACTTTTGGTCCTATACATTAGCCCCGTATCTC
Source organism: Harpagoxenus sublaevis (assembly GCA_030770355.1). Lineage (NCBI taxonomy): Eukaryota > Metazoa > Arthropoda > Insecta > Hymenoptera > Formicidae > Harpagoxenus > Harpagoxenus sublaevis. The sequence continues at coordinate 22,671 of JASTWR010001591.1, read as the reverse complement.
TTATAGTTTAAGAGATATCAACGAAATAATGGATTTTTGTGTTTCTACGTCTTCTCTGACGGAATAGAGCTACGGGACCGGTGAAGCCTTATAGTTTTCGACGCGCTGCACACTTTTGGTCCTATACATTAGCCCCGTATCTCTTATAGTTTAAGAGATATCAACGAAATAATGGATTTTTGTGTTTCTACGTCTTCTCTGACGGAATAGAGCTACGGGACCGGTGAAGCCTTATAGTTTTCGACGCGCTGCACACTTTTGGTCCTATACATTAGCCCCGTATCTCTTATAGTTTAAGAGATATCAACGAAATAATGGATTTTTGTGTTTCTACGTCTTCTCTGACGGAATAGAGCTACGGGACCGGTGAAGCCTTATAGTTTTCGACGCGCTGCACACTTTTGGTCCTATACATTAGCCCCGTATCTCTTATAGTTTAAGAGATATCAACGAAATAATGGATTTTTGTGTTTCTACGTCTTCTCTGACGGAATAGAGCTACGGGACCGGTGAAGCCTTATAGTTTTCGACGCGCTGCACACTTTTGGTCCTATACATTAGCCCCGTATCTCTTATAGTTTAAGAGATATCAACGAAATAATGGATTTTTGTGTTTCTACGTCTTCTCTGACGGAATAGAGCTACGGGACCGGTGAAGCCTTATAGTTTTCGACGCGCTGCACACTTTTGGTCCTATACATTAGCCCCGTATCTCTTATAGTTTAAGAGATATCAACGAAATAATGGATTTTTGTGTTTCTACGTCTTCTCTGACGGAATAGAGCTACGGGACCGGTGAAGCCTTATAGTTTTCGACGCGCTGCACACTTTTGGTCCTATACATTAGCCCCGTATCTCTTATAGTTTAAGAGATATCAACGAAATAATGGATTTTTGTGTTTCTACGTCTTCTCTGACGGAATAGAGCTACGGGACCGGTGAAGCCTTATAGTTTTCGACGCGCTGCACACTTTTGGTCCTATACATTAGCCCCGTATCTCTTATAGTTTAAGAGATATCAACGAAATAATGGATTTTTGTGTTTCTACGTCTTCTCTGACGGAATAGAGCTACGGGACCGGTGAAGCCTTATAGTTTTCGACGCGCTGCACACTTTTGGTCCTATACATTAGCCCCGTATCTCTTATAGTTTAAGAGATATCAACGAAATAATGGATTTTTGTGTTTCTACGTCTTCTCTGACGGAATAGAGCTACGGGACCGGTGAAGCCTTATAGTTTTCGACGCGCTGCACACTTTTGGTCCTATACATTAGCCCCGTATCTCTTATAGTTTAAGAGATATCAACGAAATAATGGATTTTTGTGTTTCTACGTCTTCTCTGACGGAATAGAGCTACGGGACCGGTGAAGCCTTATAGTTTTCGACGCGCTGCACACTTTTGGTCCTATACATTAGCCCCGTATCTCTTATAGTTTAAGAGATATCAACGAAATAATGGATTTTTGTGTTTCTACGTCTTCTCTGACGGAATAGAGCTACGGGACCGGTGAAGCCTTATAGTTTTCGACGCGCTGCACACTTTTGGTCCTATACATTAGCCCCGTATCTCTTATAGTTTAAGAGATATCAACGAAATAATGGATTTTTGTGTTTCTACGTCTTCTCTGACGGAATAGAGCTACGGGACCGGTGAAGCCTTATAGTTTTCGACGCGCTGCACACTTTTGGTCCTATACATTAGCCCCGTATCTCTTATAGTTTAAGAGATATCAACGAAATAATGGATTTTTGTGTTTCTACGTCTTCTCTGACGGAATAGAGCTACGGGACCGGTGAAGCCTTATAGTTTTCGACGCGCTGCACACTTTTGGTCCTATACATTAGCCCCGTATCTCTTATAGTTTAAGAGATATCAACGAAATAATGGATTTTTGTGTTTCTACGTCTTCTCTGACGGAATAGAGCTACGGGACCGGTGAAGCCTTATAGTTTTCGACGCGCTGCACACTTTTGGTCCTATACATTAGCCCCGTATCTCTTATAGTTTAAGAGATATCAACGAAATAATGGATTTTTGTGTTTCTACGTCTTCTCTGACGGAATAGAGCTACGGGACCGGTGAAGCCTTATAGTTTTCGACGCGCTGCACACTTTTGGTCCTATACATTAGCCCCGTATCTCTTATAGTTTAAGAGATATCAACGAAATAATGGATTTTTGTGTTTCTACGTCTTCTCTGACGGAATAGAGCTACGGGACCGGTGAAGCCTTATAGTTTTCGACGCGCTGCACACTTTTGGTCCTATACATTAGCCCCGTATCTCTTATAGTTTAAGAGATATCAACGAAATAATGGATTTTTGTGTTTCTACGTCTTCTCTGACGGAATAGAGCTACGGGACCGGTGAAGCCTTATAGTTTTCGACGCGCTGCACACTTTTGGTCCTATACATTAGCCCCGTATCTCTTATAGTTTAAGAGATATCAACGAAATAATGGATTTTTGTGTTTCTACGTCTTCTCTGACGGAATAGAGCTACGGGACCGGTGAAGCCTTATAGTTTTCGACGCGCTGCACACTTTTGGTCCTATACATTAGCCCCGTATCTCTTATAGTTTAAGAGATATCAACGAAATAATGGATTTTTGTGTTTCTACGTCTTCTCTGACGGAATAGAGCTACGGGACCGGTGAAGCCTTATAGTTTTCGACGCGCTGCACACTTTTGGTCCTATACATTAGCCCCGTATCTCTTATAGTTTAAGAGATATCAACGAAATAATGGATTTTTGTGTTTCTACGTCTTCTCTGACGGAATAGAGCTACGGGACCGGTGAAGCCTTATAGTTTTCGACGCGCTGCACACTTTTGGTCCTATACATTAGCCCCGTATCTCTTATAGTTTAAGAGATATCAACGAAATAATGGATTTTTGTGTTTCTACGTCTTCTCTGACGGAATAGAGCTACGGGACCGGTGAAGCCTTATAGTTTTCGACGCGCTGCACACTTTTGGTCCTATACATTAGCCCCGTATCTCTTATAGTTTAAGAGATATCAACGAAATAATGGATTTTTGTGTTTCTACGTCTTCTCTGACGGAATAGAGCTACGGGACCGGTGAAGCCTTATAGTTTTCGACGCGCTGCACACTTTTGGTCCTATACATTAGCCCCGTATCTCTTATAGTTTAAGAGATATCAACGAAATAATGGATTTTTGTGTTTCTACGTCTTCTCTGACGGAATAGAGCTACGGGACCGGTGAAGCCTTATAGTTTTCGACGCGCTGCACACTTTTGGTCCTATACATTAGCCCCGTATCTCTTATAGTTTAAGAGATATCAACGAAATAATGGATTTTTGTGTTTCTACGTCTTCTCTGACGGAATAGAGCTACGGGACCGGTGAAGCCTTATAGTTTTCGACGCGCTGCACACTTTTGGTCCTATACATTAGCCCCGTATCTCTTATAGTTTAAGAGATATCAACGAAATAATGGATTTTTGTGTTTCTACGTCTTCTCTGACGGAATAGAGCTACGGGACCGGTGAAGCCTTATAGTTTTCGACGCGCTGCACACTTTTGGTCCTATACATTAGCCCCGTATCTCTTATAGTTTAAGAGATATCAACGAAATAATGGATTTTTGTGTTTCTACGTCTTCTCTGACGGAATAGAGCTACGGGACCGGTGAAGCCTTATAGTTTTCGACGCGCTGCACACTTTTGGTCCTATACATTAGCCCCGTATCTCTTATAGTTTAAGAGATATCAACGAAATAATGGATTTTTGTGTTTCTACGTCTTCTCTGACGGAATAGAGCTACGGGACCGGTGAAGCCTTATAGTTTTCGACGCGCTGCACACTTTTGGTCCTATACATTAGCCCCGTATCTCTTATAGTTTAAGAGATATCAACGAAATAATGGATTTTTGTGTTTCTACGTCTTCTCTGACGGAATAGAGCTACGGGACCGGTGAAGCCTTATAGTTTTCGACGCGCTGCACACTTTTGGTCCTATACATTAGCCCCGTATCTCTTATAGTTTAAGAGATATCAACGAAATAATGGATTTTTGTGTTTCTACGTCTTCTCTGACGGAATAGAGCTACGGGACCGGTGAAGCCTTATAGTTTTCGACGCGCTGCACACTTTTGGTCCTATACATTAGCCCCGTATCTCTTATAGTTTAAGAGATATCAACGAAATAATGGATTTTTGTGTTTCTACGTCTTCTCTGACGGAATAGAGCTACGGGACCGGTGAAGCCTTATAGTTTTCGACGCGCTGCACACTTTTGGTCCTATACATTAGCCCCGTATCTCTTATAGTTTAAGAGATATCAACGAAATAATGGATTTTTGTGTTTCTACGTCTTCTCTGACGGAATAGAGCTACGGGACCGGTGAAGCCTTATAGTTTTCGACGCGCTGCACACTTTTGGTCCTATACATTAGCCCCGTATCTCTTATAGTTTAAGAGATATCAACGAAATAATGGATTTTTGTGTTTCTACGTCTTCTCTGACGGAATAGAGCTACGGGACCGGTGAAGCCTTATAGTTTTCGACGCGCTGCACACTTTTGGTCCTATACATTAGCCCCGTATCTCTTATAGTTTAAGAGATATCAACGAAATAATGGATTTTTGTGTTTCTACGTCTTCTCTGACGGAATAGAGCTACGGGACCGGTGAAGCCTTATAGTTTTCGACGCGCTGCACACTTTTGGTCCTATACATTAGCCCCGTATCTCTTATAGTTTAAGAGATATCAACGAAATAATGGATTTTTGTGTTTCTACGTCTTCTCTGACGGAATAGAGCTACGGGACCGGTGAAGCCTTATAGTTTTCGACGCGCTGCACACTTTTGGTCCTATACATTAGCCCCGTATCTCTTATAGTTTAAGAGATATCAACGAAATAATGGATTTTTGTGTTTCTACGTCTTCTCTGACGGAATAGAGCTACGGGACCGGTGAAGCCTTATAGTTTTCGACGCGCTGCACACTTTTGGTCCTATACATTAGCCCCGTATCTCTTATAGTTTAAGAGATATCAACGAAATAATGGATTTTTGTGTTTCTACGTCTTCTCTGACGGAATAGAGCTACGGGACCGGTGAAGCCTTATAGTTTTCGACGCGCTGCACACTTTTGGTCCTATACATTAGCCCCGTATCTCTTATAGTTTAAGAGATATCAACGAAATAATGGATTTTTGTGTTTCTACGTCTTCTCTGACGGAATAGAGCTACGGGACCGGTGAAGCCTTATAGTTTTCGACGCGCTGCACACTTTTGGTCCTATACATTAGCCCCGTATCTCTTATAGTTTAAGAGATATCAACGAAATAATGGATTTTTGTGTTTCTACGTCTTCTCTGACGGAATAGAGCTACGGGACCGGTGAAGCCTTATAGTTTTCGACGCGCTGCACACTTTTGGTCCTATACATTAGCCCCGTATCTCTTATAGTTTAAGAGATATCAACGAAATAATGGATTTTTGTGTTTCTACGTCTTCTCTGACGGAATAGAGCTACGGGACCGGTGAAGCCTTATAGTTTTCGACGCGCTGCACACTTTTGGTCCTATACATTAGCCCCGTATCTCTTATAGTTTAAGAGATATCAACGAAATAATGGATTTTTGTGTTTCTACGTCTTCTCTGACGGAATAGAGCTACGGGACCGGTGAAGCCTTATAGTTTTCGACGCGCTGCACACTTTTGGTCCTATACATTAGCCCCGTATCTCTTATAGTTTAAGAGATATCAACGAAATAATGGATTTTTGTGTTTCTACGTCTTCTCTGACGGAATAGAGCTACGGGACCGGTGAAGCCTTATAGTTTTCGACGCGCTGCACACTTTTGGTCCTATACATTAGCCCCGTATCTCTTATAGTTTAAGAGATATCAACGAAATAATGGATTTTTGTGTTTCTACGTCTTCTCTGACGGAATAGAGCTACGGGACCGGTGAAGCCTTATAGTTTTCGACGCGCTGCACACTTTTGGTCCTATACATTAGCCCCGTATCTCTTATAGTTTAAGAGATATCAACGAAATAATGGATTTTTGTGTTTCTACGTCTTCTCTGACGGAATAGAGCTACGGGACCGGTGAAGCCTTATAGTTTTCGACGCGCTGCACACTTTTGGTCCTATACATTAGCCCCGTATCTCTTATAGTTTAAGAGATATCAACGAAATAATGGATTTTTGTGTTTCTACGTCTTCTCTGACGGAATAGAGCTACGGGACCGGTGAAGCCTTATAGTTTTCGACGCGCTGCACACTTTTGGTCCTATACATTAGCCCCGTATCTCTTATAGTTTAAGAGATATCAACGAAATAATGGATTTTTGTGTTTCTACGTCTTCTCTGACGGAATAGAGCTACGGGACCGGTGAAGCCTTATAGTTTTCGACGCGCTGCACACTTTTGGTCCTATACATTAGCCCCGTATCTCTTATAGTTTAAGAGATATCAACGAAATAATGGATTTTTGTGTTTCTACGTCTTCTCTGACGGAATAGAGCTACGGGACCGGTGAAGCCTTATAGTTTTCGACGCGCTGCACACTTTTGGTCCTATACATTAGCCCCGTATCTCTTATAGTTTAAGAGATATCAACGAAATAATGGATTTTTGTGTTTCTACGTCTTCTCTGACGGAATAGAGCTACGGGACCGGTGAAGCCTTATAGTTTTCGACGCGCTGCACACTTTTGGTCCTATACATTAGCCCCGTATCTCTTATAGTTTAAGAGATATCAACGAAATAATGGATTTTTGTGTTTCTACGTCTTCTCTGACGGAATAGAGCTACGGGACCGGTGAAGCCTTATAGTTTTCGACGCGCTGCACACTTTTGGTCCTATACATTAGCCCCGTATCTCTTATAGTTTAAGAGATATCAACGAAATAATGGATTTTTGTGTTTCTACGTCTTCTCTGACGGAATAGAGCTACGGGACCGGTGAAGCCTTATAGTTTTCGACGCGCTGCACACTTTTGGTCCTATACATTAGCCCCGTATCTCTTATAGTTTAAGAGATATCAACGAAATAATGGATTTTTGTGTTTCTACGTCTTCTCTGACGGAATAGAGCTACGGGACCGGTGAAGCCTTATAGTTTTCGACGCGCTGCACACTTTTGGTCCTATACATTAGCCCCGTATCTCTTATAGTTTAAGAGATATCAACGAAATAATGGATTTTTGTGTTTCTACGTCTTCTCTGACGGAATAGAGCTACGGGACCGGTGAAGCCTTATAGTTTTCGACGCGCTGCACACTTTTGGTCCTATACATTAGCCCCGTATCTCTTATAGTTTAAGAGATATCAACGAAATAATGGATTTTTGTGTTTCTACGTCTTCTCTGACGGAATAGAGCTACGGGACCGGTGAAGCCTTATAGTTTTCGACGCGCTGCACACTTTTGGTCCTATACATTAGCCCCGTATCTCTTATAGTTTAAGAGATATCAACGAAATAATGGATTTTTGTGTTTCTACGTCTTCTCTGACGGAATAGAGCTACGGGACCGGTGAAGCCTTATAGTTTTCGACGCGCTGCACACTTTTGGTCCTATACATTAGCCCCGTATCTCTTATAGTTTAAGAGATATCAACGAAATAATGGATTTTTGTGTTTCTACGTCTTCTCTGACGGAATAGAGCTACGGGACCGGTGAAGCCTTATAGTTTTCGACGCGCTGCACACTTTTGGTCCTATACATTAGCCCCGTATCTCTTATAGTTTAAGAGATATCAACGAAATAATGGATTTTTGTGTTTCTACGTCTTCTCTGACGGAATAGAGCTACGGGACCGGTGAAGCCTTATAGTTTTCGACGCGCTGCACACTTTTGGTCCTATACATTAGCCCCGTATCTCTTATAGTTTAAGAGATATCAACGAAATAATGGATTTTTGTGTTTCTACGTCTTCTCTGACGGAATAGAGCTACGGGACCGGTGAAGCCTTATAGTTTTCGACGCGCTGCACACTTTTGGTCCTATACATTAGCCCCGTATCTCTTATAGTTTAAGAGATATCAACGAAATAATGGATTTTTGTGTTTCTACGTCTTCTCTGACGGAATAGAGCTACGGGACCGGTGAAGCCTTATAGTTTTCGACGCGCTGCACACTTTTGGTCCTATACATTAGCCCCGTATCTCTTATAGTTTAAGAGATATCAACGAAATAATGGATTTTTGTGTTTCTACGTCTTCTCTGACGGAATAGAGCTACGGGACCGGTGAAGCCTTATAGTTTTCGACGCGCTGCACACTTTTGGTCCTATACATTAGCCCCGTATCTCTTATAGTTTAAGAGATATCAACGAAATAATGGATTTTTGTGTTTCTACGTCTTCTCTGACGGAATAGAGCTACGGGACCGGTGAAGCCTTATAGTTTTCGACGCGCTGCACACTTTTGGTCCTATACATTAGCCCCGTATCTCTTATAGTTTAAGAGATATCAACGAAATAATGGATTTTTGTGTTTCTACGTCTTCTCTGACGGAATAGAGCTACGGGACCGGTGAAGCCTTATAGTTTTCGACGCGCTGCACACTTTTGGTCCTATACATTAGCCCCGTATCTCTTATAGTTTAAGAGATATCAACGAAATAATGGATTTTTGTGTTTCTACGTCTTCTCTGACGGAATAGAGCTACGGGACCGGTGAAGCCTTATAGTTTTCGACGCGCTGCACACTTTTGGTCCTATACATTAGCCCCGTATCTCTTATAGTTTAAGAGATATCAACGAAATAATGGATTTTTGTGTTTCTACGTCTTCTCTGACGGAATAGAGCTACGGGACCGGTGAAGCCTTATAGTTTTCGACGCGCTGCACACTTTTGGTCCTATACATTAGCCCCGTATCTCTTATAGTTTAAGAGATATCAACGAAATAATGGATTTTTGTGTTTCTACGTCTTCTCTGACGGAATAGAGCTACGGGACCGGTGAAGCCTTATAGTTTTCGACGCGCTGCACACTTTTGGTCCTATACATTAGCCCCGTATCTCTTATAGTTTAAGAGATATCAACGAAATAATGGATTTTTGTGTTTCTACGTCTTCTCTGACGGAATAGAGCTACGGGACCGGTGAAGCCTTATAGTTTTCGACGCGCTGCACACTTTTGGTCCTATACATTAGCCCCGTATCTCTTATAGTTTAAGAGATATCAACGAAATAATGGATTTTTGTGTTTCTACGTCTTCTCTGACGGAATAGAGCTACGGGACCGGTGAAGCCTTATAGTTTTCGACGCGCTGCACACTTTTGGTCCTATACATTAGCCCCGTATCTCTTATAGTTTAAGAGATATCAACGAAATAATGGATTTTTGTGTTTCTACGTCTTCTCTGACGGAATAGAGCTACGGGACCGGTGAAGCCTTATAGTTTTCGACGCGCTGCACACTTTTGGTCCTATACATTAGCCCCGTATCTCTTATAGTTTAAGAGATATCAACGAAATAATGGATTTTTGTGTTTCTACGTCTTCTCTGACGGAATAGAGCTACGGGACCGGTGAAGCCTTATAGTTTTCGACGCGCTGCACACTTTTGGTCCTATACATTAGCCCCGTATCTCTTATAGTTTAAGAGATATCAACGAAATAATGGATTTTTGTGTTTCTACGTCTTCTCTGACGGAATAGAGCTACGGGACCGGTGAAGCCTTATAGTTTTCGACGCGCTGCACACTTTTGGTCCTATACATTAGCCCCGTATCTCTTATAGTTTAAGAGATATCAACGAAATAATGGATTTTTGTGTTTCTACGTCTTCTCTGACGGAATAGAGCTACGGGACCGGTGAAGCCTTATAGTTTTCGACGCGCTGCACACTTTTGGTCCTATACATTAGCCCCGTATCTCTTATAGTTTAAGAGATATCAACGAAATAATGGATTTTTGTGTTTCTACGTCTTCTCTGACGGAATAGAGCTACGGGACCGGTGAAGCCTTATAGTTTTCGACGCGCTGCACACTTTTGGTCCTATACATTAGCCCCGTATCTCTTATAGTTTAAGAGATATCAACGAAATAATGGATTTTTGTGTTTCTACGTCTTCTCTGACGGAATAGAGCTACGGGACCGGTGAAGCCTTATAGTTTTCGACGCGCTGCACACTTTTGGTCCTATACATTAGCCCCGTATCTCTTATAGTTTAAGAGATATCAACGAAATAATGGATTTTTGTGTTTCTACGTCTTCTCTGACGGAATAGAGCTACGGGACCGGTGAAGCCTTATAGTTTTCGACGCGCTGCACACTTTTGGTCCTATACATTAGCCCCGTATCTCTTATAGTTTAAGAGATATCAACGAAATAATGGATTTTTGTGTTTCTACGTCTTCTCTGACGGAATAGAGCTACGGGACCGGTGAAGCCTTATAGTTTTCGACGCGCTGCACACTTTTGGTCCTATACATTAGCCCCGTATCTCTTATAGTTTAAGAGATATCAACGAAATAATGGATTTTTGTGTTTCTACGTCTTCTCTGACGGAATAGAGCTACGGGACCGGTGAAGCCTTATAGTTTTCGACGCGCTGCACACTTTTGGTCCTATACATTAGCCCCGTATCTCTTATAGTTTAAGAGATATCAACGAAATAATGGATTTTTGTGTTTCTACGTCTTCTCTGACGGAATAGAGCTACGGGACCGGTGAAGCCTTATAGTTTTCGACGCGCTGCACACTTTTGGTCCTATACATTAGCCCCGTATCTCTTATAGTTTAAGAGATATCAACGAAATAATGGATTTTTGTGTTTCTACGTCTTCTCTGACGGAATAGAGCTACGGGACCGGTGAAGCCTTATAGTTTTCGACGCGCTGCACACTTTTGGTCCTATACATTAGCCCCGTATCTCTTATAGTTTAAGAGATATCAACGAAATAATGGATTTTTGTGTTTCTACGTCTTCTCTGACGGAATAGAGCTACGGGACCGGTGAAGCCTTATAGTTTTCGACGCGCTGCACACTTTTGGTCCTATACATTAGCCCCGTATCTCTTATAGTTTAAGAGATATCAACGAAATAATGGATTTTTGTGTTTCTACGTCTTCTCTGACGGAATAGAGCTACGGGACCGGTGAAGCCTTATAGTTTTCGACGCGCTGCACACTTTTGGTCCTATACATTAGCCCCGTATCTCTTATAGTTTAAGAGATATCAACGAAATAATGGATTTTTGTGTTTCTACGTCTTCTCTGACGGAATAGAGCTACGGGACCGGTGAAGCCTTATAGTTTTCGACGCGCTGCACACTTTTGGTCCTATACATTAGCCCCGTATCTCTTATAGTTTAAGAGATATCAACGAAATAATGGATTTTTGTGTTTCTACGTCTTCTCTGACGGAATAGAGCTACGGGACCGGTGAAGCCTTATAGTTTTCGACGCGCTGCACACTTTTGGTCCTATACATTAGCCCCGTATCTCTTATAGTTTAAGAGATATCAACGAAATAATGGATTTTTGTGTTTCTACGTCTTCTCTGACGGAATAGAGCTACGGGACCGGTGAAGCCTTATAGTTTTCGACGCGCTGCACACTTTTGGTCCTATACATTAGCCCCGTATCTCTTATAGTTTAAGAGATATCAACGAAATAATGGATTTTTGTGTTTCTACGTCTTCTCTGACGGAATAGAGCTACGGGACCGGTGAAGCCTTATAGTTTTCGACGCGCTGCACACTTTTGGTCCTATACATTAGCCCCGTATCTCTTATAGTTTAAGAGATATCAACGAAATAATGGATTTTTGTGTTTCTACGTCTTCTCTGACGGAATAGAGCTACGGGACCGGTGAAGCCTTATAGTTTTCGACGCGCTGCACACTTTTGGTCCTATACATTAGCCCCGTATCTCTTATAGTTTAAGAGATATCAACGAAATAATGGATTTTTGTGTTTCTACGTCTTCTCTGACGGAATAGAGCTACGGGACCGGTGAAGCCTTATAGTTTTCGACGCGCTGCACACTTTTGGTCCTATACATTAGCCCCGTATCTCTTATAGTTTAAGAGATATCAACGAAATAATGGATTTTTGTGTTTCTACGTCTTCTCTGACGGAATAGAGCTACGGGACCGGTGAAGCCTTATAGTTTTCGACGCGCTGCACACTTTTGGTCCTATACATTAGCCCCGTATCTCTTATAGTTTAAGAGATATCAACGAAATAATGGATTTTTGTGTTTCTACGTCTTCTCTGACGGAATAGAGCTACGGGACCGGTGAAGCCTTATAGTTTTCGACGCGCTGCACACTTTTGGTCCTATACATTAGCCCCGTATCTCTTATAGTTTAAGAGATATCAACGAAATAATGGATTTTTGTGTTTCTACGTCTTCTCTGACGGAATAGAGCTACGGGACCGGTGAAGCCTTATAGTTTTCGACGCGCTGCACACTTTTGGTCCTATACATTAGCCCCGTATCTCTTATAGTTTAAGAGATATCAACGAAATAATGGATTTTTGTGTTTCTACGTCTTCTCTGACGGAATAGAGCTACGGGACCGGTGAAGCCTTATAGTTTTCGACGCGCTGCACACTTTTGGTCCTATACATTAGCCCCGTATCTCTTATAGTTTAAGAGATATCAACGAAATAATGGATTTTTGTGTTTCTACGTCTTCTCTGACGGAATAGAGCTACGGGACCGGTGAAGCCTTATAGTTTTCGACGCGCTGCACACTTTTGGTCCTATACATTAGCCCCGTATCTCTTATAGTTTAAGAGATATCAACGAAATAATGGATTTTTGTGTTTCTACGTCTTCTCTGACGGAATAGAACTACGGGAAGCCTTATAGTTTTCGACGCGCTGCACACTTTTGGTCCTATACATTAGCCCCGTATCTCTTATAGTTTAAGAGATATCAACGAAATAATGGATTTTTGTGTTTCTACGTCTTCTCTGACGGAATAGAGCTACGGGACCGGTGAAGCCTTATAGTTTTCGACGCGCTGCACACTTTTGGTCCTATACATTAGCCCCGTATCTCTTATAGTTTAAGAGATATCAACGAAATAATGGATTTTTGTGTTTCTACGTCTTCTCTGACGGAATAGAGCTACGGGACCGGTGAAGCCTTATAGTTTTCGACGCGCTGCACACTTTTGGTCCTATACATTAGCCCCGTATCTCTTATAGTTTAAGAGATATCAACGAAATAATGGATTTTTGTGTTTCTACGTCTTCTCTGACGGAATAGAGCTACGGGACCGGTGAAGCCTTATAGTTTTCGACGCGCTGCACACTTTTGGTCCTATACATTAGCCCCGTATCTCTTATAGTTTAAGAGATATCAACGAAATAATGGATTTTTGTGTTTCTACGTCTTCTCTGACGGAATAGAGCTACGGGACCGGTGAAGCCTTATAGTTTTCGACGCGCTGCACACTTTTGGTCCTATACATTAGCCCCGTATCTCTTATAGTTTAAGAGATATCAACGAAATAATGGATTTTTGTGTTTCTACGTCTTCTCTGACGGAATAGAGCTACGGGACCGGTGAAGCCTTATAGTTTTCGACGCGCTGCACACTTTTGGTCCTATACATTAGCCCCGTATCTCTTATAGTTTAAGAGATATCAACGAAATAATGGATTTTTGTGTTTCTACGTCTTCTCTGACGGAATAGAGCTACGGGACCGGTGAAGCCTTATAGTTTTCGACGCGCTGCACACTTTTGGTCCTATACATTAGCCCCGTATCTCTTATAGTTTAAGAGATATCAACGAAATAATGGATTTTTGTGTTTCTACGTCTTCTCTGACGGAATAGAGCTACGGGACCGGTGAAGCCTTATAGTTTTCGACGCGCTGCACACTTTTGGTCCTATACATTAGCCCCGTATCTCTTATAGTTTAAGAGATATCAACGAAATAATGGATTTTTGTGTTTCTACGTCTTCTCTGACGGAATAGAGCTACGGGACCGGTGAAGCCTTATAGTTTTCGACGCGCTGCACACTTTTGGTCCTATACATTAGCCCCGTATCTCTTATAGTTTAAGAGATATCAACGAAATAATGGATTTTTGTGTTTCTACGTCTTCTCTGACGGAATAGAGCTACGGGACCGGTGAAGCCTTATAGTTTTCGACGCGCTGCACACTTTTGGTCCTATACATTAGCCCCGTATCTCTTATAGTTTAAGAGATATCAACGAAATAATGGATTTTTGTGTTTCTACGTCTTCTCTGACGGAATAGAGCTACGGGACCGGTGAAGCCTTATAGTTTTCGACGCGCTGCACACTTTTGGTCCTATACATTAGCCCCGTATCTCTTATAGTTTAAGAGATATCAACGAAATAATGGATTTTTGTGTTTCTACGTCTTCTCTGACGGAATAGAGCTACGGGACCGGTGAAGCCTTATAGTTTTCGACGCGCTGCACACTTTTGGTCCTATACATTAGCCCCGTATCTCTTATAGTTTAAGAGATATCAACGAAATAATGGATTTTTGTGTTTCTACGTCTTCTCTGACGGAATAGAGCTACGGGACCGGTGAAGCCTTATAGTTTTCGACGCGCTGCACACTTTTGGTCCTATACATTAGCCCCGTATCTCTTATAGTTTAAGAGATATCAACGAAATAATGGATTTTTGTGTTTCTACGTCTTCTCTGACGGAATAGAGCTACGGGACCGGTGAAGCCTTATAGTTTTCGACGCGCTGCACACTTTTGGTCCTATACATTAGCCCCGTATCTCTTATAGTTTAAGAGATATCAACGAAATAATGGATTTTTGTGTTTCTACGTCTTCTCTGACGGAATAGAGCTACGGGACCGGTGAAGCCTTATAGTTTTCGACGCGCTGCACACTTTTGGTCCTATACATTAGCCCCGTATCTCTTATAGTTTAAGAGATATCAACGAAATAATGGATTTTTGTGTTTCTACGTCTTCTCTGACGGAATAGAGCTACGGGACCGGTGAAGCCTTATAGTTTTCGACGCGCTGCACACTTTTGGTCCTATACATTAGCCCCGTATCTCTTATAGTTTAAGAGATATCAACGAAATAATGGATTTTTGTGTTTCTACGTCTTCTCTGACGGAATAGAGCTACGGGACCGGTGAAGCCTTATAGTTTTCGACGCGCTGCACACTTTTGGTCCTATACATTAGCCCCGTATCTCTTATAGTTTAAGAGATATCAACGAAATAATGGATTTTTGTGTTTCTACGTCTTCTCTGACGGAATAGAGCTACGGGACCGGTGAAGCCTTATAGTTTTCGACGCGCTGCACACTTTTGGTCCTATACATTAGCCCCGTATCTCTTATAGTTTAAGAGATATCAACGAAATAATGGATTTTTGTGTTTCTACGTCTTCTCTGACGGAATAGAGCTACGGGACCGGTGAAGCCTTATAGTTTTCGACGCGCTGCACACTTTTGGTCCTATACATTAGCCCCGTATCTCTTATAGTTTAAGAGATATCAACGAAATAATGGATTTTTGTGTTTCTACGTCTTCTCTGACGGAATAGAGCTACGGGACCGGTGAAGCCTTATAGTTTTCGACGCGCTGCACACTTTTGGTCCTATACATTAGCCCCGTATCTCTTATAGTTTAAGAGATATCAACGAAATAATGGATTTTTGTGTTTCTACGTCTTCTCTGACGGAATAGAGCTACGGGACCGGTGAAGCCTTATAGTTTTCGACGCGCTGCACACTTTTGGTCCTATACATTAGCCCCGTATCTCTTATAGTTTAAGAGATATCAACGAAATAATGGATTTTTGTGTTTCTACGTCTTCTCTGACGGAATAGAGCTACGGGACCGGTGAAGCCTTATAGTTTTCGACGCGCTGCACACTTTTGGTCCTATACATTAGCCCCGTATCTCTTATAGTTTAAGAGATATCAACGAAATAATGGATTTTTGTGTTTCTACGTCTTCTCTGACGGAATAGAGCTACGGGACCGGTGAAGCCTTATAGTTTTCGACGCGCTGCACACTTTTGGTCCTATACATTAGCCCCGTATCTCTTATAGTTTAAGAGATATCAACGAAATAATGGATTTTTGTGTTTCTACGTCTTCTCTGACGGAATAGAGCTACGGGACCGGTGAAGCCTTATAGTTTTCGACGCGCTGCACACTTTTGGTCCTATACATTAGCCCCGTATCTCTTATAGTTTAAGAGATATCAACGAAATAATGGATTTTTGTGTTTCTACGTCTTCTCTGACGGAATAGAGCTACGGGACCGGTGAAGCCTTATAGTTTTCGACGCGCTGCACACTTTTGGTCCTATACATTAGCCCCGTATCTCTTATAGTTTAAGAGATATCAACGAAATAATGGATTTTTGTGTTTCTACGTCTTCTCTGACGGAATAGAGCTACGGGACCGGTGAAGCCTTATAGTTTTCGACGCGCTGCACACTTTTGGTCCTATACATTAGCCCCGTATCTCTTATAGTTTAAGAGATATCAACGAAATAATGGATTTTTGTGTTTCTACGTCTTCTCTGACGGAATAGAGCTACGGGACCGGTGAAGCCTTATAGTTTTCGACGCGCTGCACACTTTTGGTCCTATACATTAGCCCCGTATCTCTTATAGTTTAAGAGATATCAACGAAATAATGGATTTTTGTGTTTCTACGTCTTCTCTGACGGAATAGAGCTACGGGACCGGTGAAGCCTTATAGTTTTCGACGCGCTGCACACTTTTGGTCCTATACATTAGCCCCGTATCTCTTATAGTTTAAGAGATATCAACGAAATAATGGATTTTTGTGTTTCTACGTCTTCTCTGACGGAATAGAGCTACGGGACCGGTGAAGCCTTATAGTTTTCGACGCGCTGCACACTTTTGGTCCTATACATTAGCCCCGTATCTCTTATAGTTTAAGAGATATCAACGAAATAATGGATTTTGTGTTTCTACGTCTTCTCTGACGGAATAGAGCTACGGGACCGGTGAAGCCTTATAGTTTTCGACGCGCTGCACACTTTTGGTCCTATACATTAGCCCCGTATCTCTTATAGTTTAAGAGATATCAACGAAATAATGGATTTTTGTGTTTCTACGTCTTCTCTGACGGAATAGAGCTACGGGACCGGTGAAGCCTTATAGTTTTCGACGCGCTGCACACTTTTGGTCCTATACATTAGCCCCGTATCTCTTATAGTTTAAGAGATATCAACGAAATAATGGATTTTTGTGTTTCTACGTCTTCTCTGACGGAACAGAGCTACGGGACCAGTTAAGCCTTATAGTTTTCGACGCGCTGCACACTTTTAGGCCTATACATTAGCCCGTATCTCTTATAGTTTAAGAGTATATCAACGAAAAATGGATTCTTTGTGATTCTACGTCTTCTCTGACGGAATAGAGCTACGGGACCAGCTTGAAGCCTTATATTTTCGACGCCCTGCACACTTTTAGGTCCTATACATTAGAACCGTATTCTCCTTATAGTTTAAGAGATATCAACGAAATAATGGATTCTTTGTGATTTCTACGTCTTTCTCTGACGGAATAGAGCTACGGGACCAGGTGAAGCCTTATAGTTTTCGACGCGCATGCCACTTTTGGTCCTATACATTAGCCCGGTATCTCTCTATAGTTTAAGAGATATCAACGAAATAATGGATTTTTGTGTTTCTACGTCTTCTCTGACGGAATAGAGCTACGGGACCAGGTAAGCCTTATAGTTTTCGACGCGCTGCACACTTTTGGTCCTATACATTAGCCCGTATCTCTTTACAGTTTATAGAGATATCAACGAAATAATGATTTTTGTGTTCTACGTTTTCTCTGACGGAATAGAGCTACGGGACCGGTAAGCCTTATAGTTTTCGACGCGCTGCACACTTTTGGTCCCTATAATTAGCCCCGGTAATCTCTATAGTTAAGAGATATCAACGAAATAATGGATTTTTGTGTTTCTACGTCTTCTCTGACGGAATTGAGCTACGGGACCAGGTAAGCCTTATAGTTTTCGACGCGCTGCACACTTTTGGTCCTATACATTAGCCCCGTATCTCCTATAGTTTAAGAGATATTAACGAAATAATGGATTTTTGTGTTTCTACGTCTTCTCTGACGAAATAGAGCTACGGGACCAGTTAAACCTTATAGTTTTCGACGCCCTGCACACTTTTGGTCGTATACATTAGCCCGGTATCTCCTATAGTTTAAGAGATATCAACGAAATAATGGATTTTTGTGTTTCTTCGTCTTCTCTGACGGACTAGAGCTACGGGACCAGTTAGGCCTTATAGTTTTCGACGCCCTGCACACTTTTGGTCCTATACATTAGCCCGGTATCTCCTATAGTTTAAGAGATATCAACGAAATAATGGATTTTTGTGTTTCTTCGTCTTCTCTGACGGAATAGAGCTACGGGACCAGTTAGGCCTTATAGTTTTCGACGCCCTGCACACTTTTGGTCCTATACATTAGCACCGTATCTCTTATAGTTTAAGAGATATCAACGAAATCATTGATTTTTGTGATTCTACGTTTTCTCTGACGGAAAGAGCTACGGGACCAGGTTAAGCCTTATAGTTTTCGGACGCCCTGCACACTTTTGGTCCTATACATTAGAACCGTATCTCTTATAGTTTAAGAGATATCAACGAAATCATTGATTTTTGTGATTCTACGTTTTCTCTAACGGAATAGAGCTACGGGACCGGTGAAGCCTTATAGTTTCGACGCCGCTGCACACTTTTGGTCCTATACATTAGCCCCGTATCTCTTATAGTTTAAGAGATATCAACGAAATAATGGATTTTTGTGTTTCTACGTCTTCTCTGACGGAATAGAGCTACGGGACCGGTGAAGCCTTATAGTTTTCGACGCGCTGCACACTTTTGGTCCTATACATTAGCCCCGTATCTCTTATAGTTTAAGAGATATCAACGAAATAATGGATTTTTGTGTTTCTACGTCTTCTCTGACGGAATAGAGCTACGGGACCGGTGAAGCCTTATAGTTTTCGACGCGCTGCACACTTTTGGTCCTATACATTAGCCCCGTATCTCTTATAGTTTAAGAGATATCAACGAAATAATGGATTTTTGTGTTTCTACGTCTTCTCTGACGGAATAGAGCTACGGGACCGGTGAAGCCTTATAGTTTTCGACGCGCTGCACACTTTTGGTCCTATACATTAGCCCCGTATCTCTTATAGTTTAAGAGATATCAACGAAATAATGGATTTTTGTGTGTATTCTACGTCTTCTTTGACGGATATCGAGCTACGGGACCAGTTAAGCCTTATAGTTTTCGACGCGCCTGCACACTTTTTGGTCCTATACATTAGCCCGTATCTCTTATAGTTTAAGAGATATCAACGAAATAATGGATTTTTGTGTTTCTACGTCTTCTTTGACGGAATAGAGCTACGGGACCAGTTAAGCCTTATAGTTTTCGACGCGCTGCACACTTTTGGTCCTATACATTAGCCCGGTATCTCCTTATAGTTTAATGAAGATATCAACGAAATAATGGATTTTTGTGTTTCTACGTCTTTCTCTGACGGATATAGAGCTACGGGACCAGTTAAAGCCTTTAAGTTTTCGACGCCCTTGCACACTTTTAGGTCCTTAACATTAGCCCGGTATCTCTTATAGTTTAAGAGATATCAACGAAATAATGGATTTTTGTGTCTCTACGTCTTCTCTGGACGGAATAGAGCTACGGTGACCAGTAAGCCTTATAGTTTTTGACGCCCTGCTACACTTTTGGTCCTATACATTAGCCCCGTATCTCTTATAGTTTAAAAGATATCAACAAAATAATGGATTTTTGTGTTTCTACGTCTTCTCTGACGGAATAGAGCTACGGGTCCGGTGAAGCCTTATAGTTTTCGATGCGCTGCATACTTTTGGTCCTATACATTAGCCCGGTATCTCCTATAGTTTAAGAGATATCTACGAAATAACGGATTTTTGTGATTCTACGTTTTCTCTGACGGAATAGAGCTACGGGACCGGTGAAGCCTTATAGTTTTCGACGCGCTGCACACTTTTGGTCCTATACATTAGCCCGTATCTCTTATAGTTTAAGAGATATCAACGAAATAATGGATTTTTGTGTTTCTACGTCTTCTCTGACGAAATAGAGCTACGGGACCAGTTAAGCCTTATAGTTTTCGACGCCCTGCACACTTTTGGTCCTATACATTAGCCCGGTATCTCCTATAGTTTAAGAGATATCAACGAAATAATGGATTTTTGTGTTTCTACGTCTTCTCTGACGGAATAGAGCTACGGGACCAGTTAAGGCCTTATAGTTTTCGACGCCCTGCACACTTTTGGTCCTATACATTAGCCCGGTATCTCCTATAGTTTAAGAGATATCAACGAAATAATGGATTTTTGTGTTTCTTCGTCTTCTCTGACGGAATAGAGCTACGGGACCAGTTAGGCCTTATAGTTTTCGACGCCCTGCACACTTTTGGTCCTATACATTAGCCCGGTATCTCCTATAGTTTAAGAGATATCAACGAAATAATGGATTTTTGTGTTTCTTCGTCTTCTCTGACGGAATAGAGCTACGGGACCGGTGAAGCCTTATAGTTTTCGACGCGCTGCACACTTTTGGTCCTATACATTAGCCCGGTATCTCTTATAGTTTAAGAGATATCAACGAAATAATGGATTTTTGTGTTTCTACGTTTTCTCTGACGGAATAGAGCTACGGGACCAGTAAGCCTTATAGTTTTCGACGCGCTTCACACTTTTGCGTCCTATCATTAGCCCCGTATCTCTTATAGTTTATGAAACATCAACGAAATAATGGATTTTTGTGTCTCTACGTCTTCTTCTGACGGATATCGCTACGGGACCAGTAAGCCTTAAGTTTTCGACGCCCTGCACACTTTTGGTCCTATACATTAGAACCGTATCTCTTATAGTTTAAGAGATATCAACGAAATAATGGATTTTTGTGTTTCTACGTCTTCTTGACGGAACAGAGCTACGGGACCAGTTAAGCCTTATAGTTTCGACGCGCTTTCACACTTTTGGTCCTATACATTTAGCCCGTATCTCTTATAGTTTAAGAGATATCAACGAAATAAGGATTTTTGTGATTCTACGTTTTCTCTGACGGATAGAGCTACGGACCTGTGAAGCTTATAGTTTTCGACGCGCTGCACACTTTTGGTCCCTATACATTAGCCCCGTATCTCTTATATAGTGTAGAGATATCAACGAAATAATGTAGATTTTTGTGTTTCTACGTCTTTCTCTGACGGAACTAGAGCTACGGGACCAGTTAAGTCTTATAGTTTTTCGACGCGTTTCTACACTTCTTAGGTCCTTTTTCACATTAGCCTGTATCTCTTATAGTAGTTTATGAAGACTATCAAGCGAAATAATGGCATTTTTGCTGTCCTTACGTCTTCTCTTGACGGAATATCGCTACCGGGTACCAGGTTGAAGCCTTATAGTTTTCGGGGGGGGACGCCCTGCACTACTTTTAGGTCCTATATACATTAGACCGGTATCTGCCTATAATTTAAGATGATATCGACGAAATAACGGATTTTATTTTTTTGTGATTCTACGTCTTCTCTGACGGAATAGAGCTACGGGACGGTGATAAGCCTTATAATTTTCGACGCGTGCACACTTTTGGTCCTATACATTAGAACCGTATCTCTTATAGTTTAAGAGATATCACGAAATAATGGATTTGTGTTTCTACGTCTTTCTTTGACGGAACAGAGCTACGGGACCAGTTGCCTTATAGTTTTCGACGCGTTTCACACTTTGGTCTTATTCAGTAGCGCCCGTATCTCTTATAGTTTATGAAATCACAACGAAATAATGGATTTTTGTGTCTCTACGTCTTCTCTGACGGGAATATCGCTACGGGACCAGTTAGCCTTATAGTTTTCGACGCCCTGCACACTTTAGGTCTTATACATTAGAACCGTATCTCTATAGTTTAAGAGATATCAACGAAACAATGGATTCTTGTGATTCTACGTCTTCCTTGACGGAACAGAGTTACGGGACCAGATAAGCCTTATAGTTTTCGACGCCCTGCACACTTTTGGTCCTATACATTAGAACCGTATCTCTTATAGTTTAAGAGATATCAACGAAATAATTGATTTTTGTGATTCTACGTTTTCTCTGACGGAATAGAGCTACGGGACCGGTGAAGCCTTATAGTTTTCGACGCGCTGCACACTTTTGGTCCTATACATTAGCCCGGTATCTCTTATAGTTTAAGAGATATCAACGAAATAATGGATTTTTGTGTTTCTACGTTTTCTTTGACGGAACAGAGCTACGGGACCAGTTAAGCCTTATAGTTTTCGACGCGTCTGCACACTTTGGTCCTATACTTAGCCCCGTATCTCTTATAGTTTATGAGAACATCAACGAAATAATGGATTTTTTGTGTTCTACGTCTTCTCTGACGGGATATCGCTACGGGACCAGTTAAGCCTTATAGTTTTCGACGCCTGCACACTTTAGGTCCTATACATTAGACCGTATCTCTTATAGTTTAAGATATATCAACGAAATAATGGATTTTTGTGTTCTACGTCTTCTCTGACGGAATAGAGCTACGGACCGGTGAAGCCTTATAGTTTTCGACGCTCTGCACACTTTGGTCCTATACATTAGCCCCGTATCTCTTATAGTTTAAGAGATATCAACGAAATAATGGATT
>JASTWR010001590.1:0-39119 GCA_030770355.1 Harpagoxenus sublaevis | reverse complement strand
GTTGGCCTGTATGACGAGGAACGTTACTCCAGTTCCATGTTCCCGGTCCCCCTGTCCGGTGGCGCCGTCAGTTGGCCCTTCTCGTTACATCTGGCTGATGTGCCCAGTCGATGGTCCCCGTCCCTGCCGGCTTCCACGCAGATCACACAGCGAGGACTGGCACTGCAACTCCTAAGCACGTGGTCGCGCGATCCGCAACGGAAGCACGCACCCGTTCGGTCCTCCGGGTATTTACATGTGTTCCGCACATGTCCGTATCGCCAACATTTGAAACACTGAACAGGGCGCGCCTGAAGCAGTTCCACTCGTGCCATGGTCCATCCAATCTTTAGCTTATTCATGGAGGACACCTTTACAGCGGCGACCAAGGGGCACCTTACCCAGACCGAGTAGAGGCCATTATACATCCGTCGGATGTTTGCCCACCTTAATATCTGGCTCATTGCAGTCACCCATGACTGAGATAACGTTGGCAACCTCCGACGAAGAGACCGAATCATCCAGGTTCCAAATTCTTAGTTCGCCCGTAACCGTAGGCCCGGGCGACCCGAACCTCATCCTGTAGGACCTCCCTGAGCTTGGTTGCCAGAGTGTCCGCCTTGGCCGCTCCGTCCTGTCCCGGGATTTCTATGATAACCCCTCCGTTTACTCCTTTACGTATGTTAGACTTTTCAATCCCAAGGCTGTCTAATGATATTTTCTCGCGGGGCTCTGTTTAATATGTCCGCGTAAGTCAGTTCGGGATTTCGACTCGTAACCGTGACAGCGGCTGATCTCGGTGGTCTACGCCGGACTACTCTTCGATTTTTACCCCGAGGGGCGGCTGCGTCAGGGTCGGAGGGAGGCTGAGGTCTACGCCGAGGCGTGCGTTCCTTCCTGGTATCCGGCTCTCTGTTGCTCCGTATGTTCCTACCTGACGGAACTGATCTTACCTCAGTTCCAGAGTCTCCGGACGCTACCAAGTTCCGAGGGGGGATCAATCGGGCATCCGGAGCGCCTCCAGCCGTTTGATCCGTGGCTTTACCATGCTTAGTCGTTGGTAAGCTTCTATCTTTCCCTCGGCGGGCGGTCGATCTTGGGCCTCTTTTGGTTGCAGATCCCTGCACATCCGCCGTCGCCCGGGGTTGACCCAGTGGAGGAAATCCGGACAGAGAAAGGCTTTTCTCCGGACCCGGGTGACCCGATGACTTCCTTACCTCAGAACCCGGTCTTGGTGACTCCGTGGGTGAGTTGTTAGGCAATACCATCTCCTTCTCTTTGAGACTCGTTAGCTCTCGTCGGTGGCTATGAATCTCTTGCCTAAGTTTTTTGTTTTCCCCTTCCAGGATACTATTTTCCCGCTTTATAAGCTCCATATCGCGCTTTGTGCCACGTAGTTGGGCCGTTAAGTCGGCGTTTTGCACCTTGAGCGAGGTGACGTCTCCAGCATCGTCCAGTCGTTCGCTAAGGGCGTAGACCACTTCGACCAGGTTTGCGATGCCGTTCTTTATGTCGCCGCTTATTTTTCCTTGAAGGTTCCTGCTCTTGATGCGCATGGCCTCTATCTTGCCAAGGAGATCAATGCCCGTGGCTGTAAGACGCTCACTATCAAGCTCGCGAATTTTTGCCGGGGCAACCAGCCTGATCGAGAGGTCCTCAGGGGTTATAGCTGCCGAATCCACCTTGGAGCGGACTCGTCTATCTGTTATGACGTGTCTCTCTTCTAGGCTTTCCGACTCAGAAGAGGAGGTGCGTTCAGCTCTCCTATCTCCGGTCTTCGCGGTGACCTTCCTTCTGTCACTGCTCCGCGGTTGCCGCTTCGTCGAACTCGTTAGCTCCTTCCCAGTAGGCACAGATGAAAAGCGACTGGTATCCTTCGGTGGGGATATATGGTCTGCCTTCCTCTTTGCTCTCTTAGTTTGGGAGACTGCATCCTCCTTCGCAGGTTGCTCCACCACCGTGATCTCCATCAGATCCTCGTCGTCAGACTCTGAGGCGGGAACCCTCGAGGACACCGTTGACGCGGGACCACTCTCCGCCGCAGACGACGTCTCCGTGGTCGCCTCAGCTCCAGCTAGCCCAGACGCCCCCCGTTCCTCACCCGAGATACTCGGCTGGGGCGGCGAGCGCTGCAGGATTCTGCTCCGTCCAAACACGGCAGCCATATCCGCATCCGTAAATACAGGGTCCGCCGGGGGCTCCTTGGGTGGCTCCGGCCTATTGTCCAAACCCTTAGCAGCCGAAGGTTGTTTGGGCGACCGCTTCTTCTTCTCCCCGACCTTGTAGACTTGGTGTCTCACATCCTTAATAGGAGGAGTAGCCGGGCCCATCCTCATGGCATAGGCCGCTATTTGAGGGCAAAAAATGTCCAAGTCCGGCAAATTGTAATTAGCGATAACACTTTGCGCAACTGAGCTCGCTTTCAACCCAGCTGCAACTGCCCCATCGCTGGCTATTAACGACGGTGGTATGGCTGGGTGCAGTTCACCATCCGACCGCCGGTTCCTGGTATCCGATCCCAGGGAATCATTTTCTTTCTCTTTGTCCATCATGAATTTACCATAAGTTGGTTTAGTTTCGGAGTTTCCTTCTCCTAGACCGGTTGCTAAAAAGCTAACGAGCCCGGTCTGCCCGGGGGCTTGGAGTGCTTATTTAAAGGCGGCACTCACTCGCCTCGTCATGGGATCCTTGTAGGACGTAGGGCACTTTATAGGACTCTCCCTTCCCAGGGGAGAGCCCACCCCGTCCAAGGAATCCCACCGCTGATTGTCCGCGACCGCTTATTGGTTATTCGCGGCTAGCCTCCACGCAATGTGAAGGCCATTCCCCTATCCGCAACCCGGGGACGCGCCTGGCGCCAGTCAGCTCTGGATCCCCCCAAGGGGCAGGAGATAACCTGACCTTTTTTTTTTTTTTTTTACGGAGGTAAGGTAAAATCTTCACAGAGCCCTTCCAGGGACAATGATCTCCAGGATCATCGAACCAGGAAGGGAAGACATCTCGCGGCCCGTACCGCGAGCTGTGCAGGATTCAATGTGGGATATTCCACACGGGAAGTACCCCGACATCGCCTACCTGCTAAAAATTCCTTCCTCTTTATATAACCACTAGGACAACGTATGGGTAGAGCACAGAACCACACATGTATACTTATGCACGACCCACGTTTGAGCTTTTAGCTCACACTTAGAACGGTACCGAACTTTATCCCATCACCTAAAAACGAAGAACGCTAGACGATCACATTTGACTAATCGAGACGGAGAAACGCGGCTACGCCGGTTTGAGCGAACAACGAGTGGCCGCCCAAACCCTCGAGGCAACAGGGTGGATGCGGGCCACCCCTGATGCCCGTCGTCGTATGCGGGCAGCCGCGCCCCCATCCCGATCAATCAGTACCGAGCAGAGACGCCACACCACGCGGCCACACTAGTGGGCGCGCGGGAACACACACGCTCGATGACACTGATATATACACTAGCATCACCCTGACCAACCCTGGAGACGCCACGCTTGTGCACTAGGCACAAGGGCACACTGCACTATTAGAGGAACACACACGGACAACGACATCACCTTCCGCACGCACCGGGGAAAGAAGGACGCGACGGATGATCGAAGACATCAACACACGGATACGTGCGGCCACAGTTAGCGACAGGATTAGTCTGGATTATCGGGTGATGTAATGATTTTCATCCACCCCGGAGTCTCCATCATCATCGATGTCATCATTGTGGTGTTGAGGTTGATGACCATCGCCTCCCCCTTCGGCCGCCAGTATCCGTGCCGCCTCACGAGCCCTCTCGGCTTCCTCCTTGCTCGACATCACCTCTTCCGCAAATCTGGCAAACGCCAGCCATGCGTCCTTGGAGCGCACAATAGCCCCGATGATGCCCTCGAGGGTAACAACAGGCGCGGCCGAGAGTTCCCCGCCAATGGCAATTTTCATGGTCTCTCGCTGCGCCGACCACGACGTGCACACGCCCAAGGTGTGCTCGGGTGAGTCAACACCCCCCACGCAGTGAAAGCACCAGTCCGTTTCTGCTTTCTGGATCCTCTTCAGGTATGTGCCGAAGCATCCATGACCGGTCAAGAGCTGGGTCATCCGGAACGTGAGGCCCCCGTGGATCCGGTCCAACCAGAGATCCGCGTGCGGTAGTATGGCGAGGCGCGTACGCGCACCCGCCAGCCTGACCTCGGCGAGATGCTCCAGCCAATGGTCGCGCAGCGACACTTCCTCGCGCCTCCTGATGCGCACGATCGCCTCCCCAGTGAGCGTCCGCTGTTGTTGTCGGTCACCCTGTCGCAACTCCGCGATGGACCGAAATGTGCTCGCGCGCGATTCCGCGACCAGCCAGATCGGCGGCACGCCAGCCAATAAAGTGGCCGCCTCGAGCGAGACCGTTCGATACGCACATATCACGCGGCCCGCGATAGACCGCTGCACGCGCCGAAGCCCCAGCTGCGCGTGGCGACTTGCGCAGAACTCCCGCGCCCACACCGGCGCTCCATACATCATCACGGACATTAACACGTTGTAAAACAGCCTGCGCCGCGCCATGCATGGTCCGCGAAGGTTCGGCATAACGCGGCACAGAGCCCGCAGTACCCTCATCACTTTTTCTTCGACATAAGTGAAGTGCGCAACGAATGTCATCCGGCTGTCAAGGACGACGCCCAGATATTTCATCCTAGCACCGACCCTTATGCGCACATTGCCGACCTTAATTACCGGTCGCCCGATCAGTCCACGCAAGGTGAAGAGCACCGCCCCCGTTTTGCCCGCCGCTATCTCCAGTCCCAGGCGCTCAATGGCCCGGACGAGCCGCCGCAACTGCCTGTTGGCCAGCTCACAGGCTGCCTCGACAGAACCCGCCTTGACCAGCAGGAGCGTGTCGTCGGCGAAACAAATAATCTCGCAGCCGTGGATGGTCAGGAGCCTTAATATGCTGTCATACGTAATGTTCCAAAGAAGCGGCCCGAGGACCGAACCCTGCGGAACGCCGGCGGTAACCGCTCTGTCGCGCGTCCTACCCTCCGCGTCCACGTACCGAACAGATCTGTCGGACAGGTATGCATCAACTATCCGGCACAGGTACACCGGAAAACGCTTCCGCCATACCAGGGCGCGCCGTATCTGAGCCCACGGTAGGGAGTTAAAAGCGTTTTTGATGTCCAGAGACGCCGCGATAACAACCTTCTTCTCCGTTTTGACCGCCGTGTGGACAAAATTCTTGACCACCAAAAGCGCGTCGCTGGTCGACCTACCCCGCCGAAAGCCGAATTGGTTGTCGGCACATTCAGCTAGATGGTCCGTCGACATATACTCCCCGAAGCGCATCGCGATCACCCTCTCAAGCAGCTTTCCCATCTCCCCGAGCAGACATATGGGCCGAGCCTTAGGTGGGTCACCAGGGTTTGCGGCCGCCGTACTTGTATCGCCTTTGGGTACTAAGACCAGTCGCGCAATCTTCCATTGACGTGGGAAAACACCCAGCTCGAGGCAACGCGTAAAACATCCCGCCAGACGCTCCAACATCGCCGCTGGAAGTAGCCGGAGTACAGACGCGCGTATTCCATCCGGCCCAGGTGCCGTATTGACATTCTTCTTTTCGCGTATCGCGCGCGAGATCTCCTCTACGTCAACGCGCCACTCATCGCTCCACGCCCAGCCGCGTCCGCGCGCATGGGTCGTCCAGTCGACCGCGGCAAGTGCCCTCCCCCGCGGAAAAAGCGAGTCCAGCAGCGGCTCCAAAACCGCCACGTCCAGCCGCTCGGACAGGCCAGCACCGGCGGATAGCCGTCTCATCACTACTTTGTAGGGCAAGCCCCACGGGTCATCGTCAATTGTCCTCAGCAGTTCTGTCCACGCATCGCTCTTCGCCGCCGAGATAGCCCGGTTTAAATCGCGCTTTGCGCGCCGGTATGCGCTCTCATCCGACGCAACCGTCGCGGGGGAACGTCTACGCGCGCGGGTGTAAGCGCGACGCGCACGGATACACACGCGCCTCAGATCCGCAATCGCGTCGCTCCACCAATAGGCGCTGCGCCTCTTCTTGATAGGCCCTACGCGCGGAGCCGACGCGTCACAAGCCTCCCGCAGGATCCGGTCGATCCACACTCCGGGATCGCACCCCTCCGACTCATCGACAGCGGGACCAGCGCCGCAAGACCAATCGAGGGCCTCCCTGAACACATCTACGTCCAGCCTTGCGAAATTCCACCTCGGACCCCTATGACCTCTAAATGCGGTGGAAGCCACGCGAGGCGAGCGGTCGATTATCGAGAAGTATATATATAGGTGGTCCGAAAGCGATTCATCGTTCACGGAGACTCGCCAGTCGCTCAACGAGCCAATCAGTCCCGCCGACGCCCACGTAAGATCGACGACCGACTCGCCCTGCGGTCGGACGCACGTGGACACATTTCCAACATTGGCCAGTCTAAGATCTAGGCCCGAGGCCCAATTCTCAAGTACGCGACCCCTCGAGTCCGATATCGCGGCACCCCACTGAACCGCGTGAGCGTTAAAGTCGCCGCCCACGCACAGCCGACACGCGCCGCCACCACTGTTGCTGGCCGCAACCACATCACCCAGCGCATCGAGAAAGGCGCGAAACGCCCTCGCACAGATGTTGGGCGACACGTAGCACGACACAAAAACCATGCCACTCACCTTGACTGCCACATAACCTCGCCCCCGTGCTACAAGAGTGCACGCGCCCCGATCAGCGGGTGAGCGCAAATAAATCGCTGCCAGGCTGTCCGTTGAGCCGTACCAGGTTGCAGTAGCTTTCGGAATCTTGGCCGGCTCCGAGATGAGGCATAGGTCCCACGCTACGCTCCCAAACGTTGTGCAGCATGAGGTCCTGTGCCCGGCCACTGCGGTTGAGGTTGATCTGCATAACCTGTATAGGCATTACGCTATTTCCATCTCGTCGGCCCTCCGTACCATTTCACCACGCTGTTGTTCGTCCCCGATGTCCATATTGTCGTCCGGGTCGTCAACTACGTCTCGACCGTCGTTGTCCTCACCACTGTTAGCTCGCTCACTATTTACCGCGCGTGTTTGTTGGCTCGTCATCGCGGTACTCGCATCGTCGGCACGAACGCTAGTCGCGCGACTGTCTTCTCGCGCGTTCGCTATCGCCTCGTCAGCAACCACACGATTTTCGCGCGGATTCACGTTCTGCCTCTGCTGTCGCTGCGGTCGCTGTCTCCGCACCGAGGCATCCACTCTCTCACGGCACTGCAACGAACCAAAACGGTGCGCACTGTCCATCCCCTCTCCTTCGCACGCCAAGCATTTGGGCTGCGCGAGGCACGCGCTCGCCTGGTGACCAATACCCCCCGCAGCGAAAACAGCGCCCGCTCAGATCACGCGTTCCCGGGCAGTTATGCCGTATGTGGCCGTAACGCCAACAGCGGTAACACTGGAGCTGCCGAGCGGCGAGCAGCTCACCCGCGCCATCGTCCATCCAATGCGGACGCGCCTCGGCGCGGCGACGCGCACGGCCGCCGCCAGCGGACACTGCGCCCACACCGCTCCCAGTCCGCTCGAGAGAATGCGTATCGCGCCGACCTTGGATGTCGGCGGCCCGCAGCACCCACCTAATTGCGCTATCGTCTCGCGCACCTCCTCCTCTGTTACTGAGTCGTCGAGACCCACGAGACGGAGCTCGCCCCTCACAAACGGTCGAGCGATAACAACCTCGTTTCCCAGCACTTCGCGCAGCTTTCCCGCAAGCGCATCCGCCTTCCTTGCCGCTTCAAGTCCCGGGATCTCGATCACGCGTCCCCCGTTGATCGTTTTTCGAACCCACGACTTCTCAATGCCCAACTCCGCTAGCGGTATATTTGTCCGCGCCTTCGCGAGCGCATCGGCATACGAGAAACCCTCGGCAATCCCAGTAATGGTCACCGCTGCCGTGCGCGGTGGTCTCCTCCTTGGTGCGGGAGTCGCGGGGGCCCCCGCCGTCGCGGGACGCCGTCGCGATCGCCGGTTTGTCGCGGCCTCTCGGCAGCTGTTTGCCGCCGTTCCTGCTGTCCGTCCCGTCTTGCTGTCCTCCTGGAGCGTCTACGCTTGACGACGGTTTGCCACTCGGTGACCGTCTGCGCGTCGCTCGCGCTCTTATTGGTCGCGGCATTTCTCGTGCCCCCAGCGTTCTTCGCTTTTTCACGTGGCCCCCCCGAGGGCGGGGCCGCCCCCGCGCGCGAGGTCGGCCCCCGCGTCCCGCGCTCACTCCCCGATCCGACCTTCGGCAGGACATCTCGCAGGTCGCGGTTTCCGCGTGGGACGGCCAACGTCTCTCCACTCTCGGCGGCTCCGGAGGCGGGGCCGATTGCCGGTTGTTCCGCAATAGATTTTCTGACGGGGGAAGACGCGGATACCGCCGATTTCGCGTCCCAGTCGAGCGGAGCATCCGCTCGTCCGCCGACGCCTCATTCCAGTCAGTCGTCTCGTCCGCCAGTGAATCGGTGGGCACAGCGTCCCCTGCCCCCGCTCGTAGCGTCACGCGGGTCTCCCGCGGCCCTCTCTGCGGTAGAGGAGGCTCGTCGATCGCGTCCGCGTTTGTGGCGTCCCCCCTCGATTTTCGACACCCTCGATGGTCTGGCGCTTTCCCGAACAGGCCCCCAGGGGGCTTGTTCATTCTTGCCGGTGACACTACTAACTTGGCGGTGGGTTTGCGCGTTGTTGCTCTCGGCCGAGGCCCTGAGGGCTACCACCTCTTGATTAGCACCGTCCAGCTCGCGCCGCATTTCATCTCGGGTCGCGCTCGATCGCCCGCATTTTGGCGGATAGCTCCACGTTCTGAGCCCGGGAGATACGTCACGTCACCTTTATCCTCGAGCCGATCCACGAGCGTACTGATTATTACGCGTATACGTTCCCCGCAACCGCCTCATACGCCCGGAGACGCCGCCCTGAAGGTTTTTCGAGCGACCACGCAATCCGTCAATCTCATCGATCAATTCTAGTCCGAGCGAGCCCCAGCTCCACCGATCTCGACTTCCGGCAGTTTACGGGGGAAGGGCATCGATCGAGGATATCTCGCTCGTCCACCCCCCGCTCGCCGAATTTAACCCCTCGCGCCACCAATTGGCAGTCGCCGTTTGTCGCGGTGATGGCACCTTTCTGCCGCTCCTTACCTTGCCCCCAGCGGCCGGCGTTGGACCCAGTCACCGTTTTTTCGCTGCTGTCGTCGCGGCCACAGTCTCCGTCCTGGCGACAAACCGACAATACTCCACTTCCCCATCGTCGGGGGCTCATAGTCCTCGTCGCCCTCGTAGGACTCGTCGTCCGAGCGCACCACGACGTGCCTCGTACGCCCGCCCAACCGCCGTCTAACCGGCCGATGGACACTCCGCTCGCCCCCGCGTCGAGAGTGGGCGAAATCTCCGCCTTCCTCCTCTTTCCGGTGGTCGTCCCCCGGGCGACAGTGGCGGTCGAGCCAGAGCCGGAACCCACGCCGCTCCTGTCGTCCACAGCTTTTCAACATTCCAGTGGCACGCCACCAATCACACCGCTCACCTTAGATAAATCAGTCTCCAGCCTCACCAAGTTGACCTCAGCCTCCTTAAGTATCACGGCAGTCGCCGCGTCCTGTGCCGCACCTAGGGCTCCGGACACACCACCCCGCGGCGGCGAGCGCCGAATCCTGCCGCTGCGGGCGAAGGCAGCCCTTTCCGCCTCCGTCACTACGGACGGCCCGTCGGGGGCTCCTTGGTCGGTTCCGACATTCTCTCCGCGTTCCTGATCGGACTTAGTCCGCAGACGCTCCTTGATAGGGGGGGTGGCCGAGTCCGTCCCGCCCGTCTGAGCTACACGATGGAGGACCTGTAGCTCCGGCAAAATTATACCTCGCGAAACCCTATCAACAGCTAAGCTCGCGGTTGACTCAGCTGCATCTGTAGTAACATCTGCCCCCATCTCTGGTTAACGACGGAAGTATGGCTGGGTGCTGATCACCATCCAAACCGCCGGCCCCTGGTATCCGAACCCAGGGAGTTCAATCCTGTATTATCGTCCATTTCATGATCCTTATTATTGGTTTGATTTCGGAGTTTCCTTCTCCTAGGCCGGTTGCTAGAGAGCTGACGAGCCCGGCCTGCCCGGGGGCTTGGAGTGCTTATTTCGAGGCGGCACTCACTCGCCTCGTCATGGGATCCTTATGGGACATAGGGCACTTTATAGGACTCTTCCTTCCCAGGGAAAAGCCCACCCCGTCCAAGGAGTCCCACCGCTGATTGTCCGCGACCGCTTATTTGTTATTCGCGGCTAACCTCCACGCAATGTGGAGGCCGTTCCCCTATCCGCAACCCGGGGACGCGTCCGGCGCCAGTCAGCTCTGGATCCCCCGAAGGGGCGGAAACCTTTTTTTTTTTTTTTTTTTTTTTTTTTTACGTGGAGAAATCTTCGACTACTGGGATCCCAAGCCGAAAGGCCCGGTTTACCCAGTAGCCCCCTCTGTGACGAGGAGGGGGAAGACCCCCCCACCTCCGGGGAGAGGCAGGGAGAGTGCCGGATTTTTACCGGCTAAAACTCCACGGTTGTCCTTCACGGCGCGTTGAAGTGGGAGGACCCCGGGAAACGCAATGATTCTTCCAGGGCCCCCCCCCGCGCCACGCCCTATACCTGGGCACCCTCTCGGGAATAATAATTCCTAAGCCCTAATGGGCTTTACTGCTGTACGGCGGGCTGGAGGGACAACAACTCCAGCCCGCCAGTCCTCACTCTGGGGGGGGTGTTTTTTCATTGCGGGGGCGCGCGGTTATCCCCGCCCGCACGCCCGCCCCCCCAGCACATTCCTCTTTCCCCATCCGGCCCCCCCAGGCCCCCGCCGCCCACGAGAGGACAGGGCTAGGGAGGTTAAACCTCCCACCATTCCCCTCCCGCGGACGCAGAGGCCAGGCAGAGCACGGCGCCGTCAAAAGGGGTAAGAGGGTGAACCTCTCCTCGGCGAGGCCGACATGGGGGGGGGGGAGATGAACAGAGCGCTCAGGCGCCGAGAAAGCCCTCCCCCCCCTCCCGCACCGTCATCGCCCACCCCCGCGTGGGCCACAGCAGGGGCGCCGCCACCCGGCCGACGGCGCAGTCGTCGGCGCCGCGGCGGCGACGGCGGCGGTCCCCCGCCATCCTCGTCTTCACTGGTGGAGAGAGGAGGTGCAACCGCCCCCCTCCCCCCATTAACCGCTGCCGCCCTCATTGGGAGGGCTCTAACGGGGAGTCCACCGCGGACCCGGCGACGCCTGCGCGACCGCGGCGACGGCGGCGGTCCCCCGTCACTCCCACTCTCAGAAGGAGGAGGAGCAACCTCCCCCCTCCTTATTCTTTCTGCCGCCTCCTTCTGTGTCATTACACTTCCACAGAAGGAGGTAAAGGCATCCCACTTCTCTCTCCCCCCCGGTCCGTCCGCCGCCGCGACTATGGCCGGGAGGGAAAGATCCTCCCCGATACTCGCCCGAAGGGCACGACGCAGCTCCTCCCCACGCCGGACAGTGCTCCAGCGTGTGCCGCGCCGTGTCCGCCCCCCCCGGGCAGTGGTGACATCGCGCAGTGCACTCCTTCCCGATGCGGCACAGGTACTCCCGAAGCAGCCATGCCCGGTCAGCACCTGCGCCGCACGGAACGTCAGCCCGCGTCCCCTCCGATCCTCCCCCACTCTCGGAGATGCGGCTGGACGGCCTCACGGAACCTCCCTCCCCCCCAGCTGGGGGTTGGTGAGCCAAACGCTCCACTCATCGAGGAGGGCCCTTCTGGCCTCGAGCCTCAGCGCGTGCCCTTGCCCTAGGAACAACTATGTTCCCCCCCGATTCGATCTCCCTTACCCTCCTGTAGACCCAGGTTTGGGCCTCCGAGATCATCATAATCGGGGGATACAGGCAAGGGTCGTCGCCCCCGCGTGCGACACTGTACGGTACACCCTGGCCGCCCGTTGCGCAATTATGCGCTGTGCGGCCGTGAGCTCTCTGCTAAGGCGGGGGTTGGCCGCCACCCCGCTCGCTCAACCTGGTGCACCGTACGTCATCACGCTGTGGACCACCGCCACATAGAGGCGACGCACATACCCGCTGGCCGCCACCCACATTGGGCAGGAGCCTGGCAAGGCCATTTGCGACTCCCTTCGCCTTAGGAGCCACGCGGGCAATGTGTTCGCTGAAGCTCATGGCCTCGTCCAGCCAAACCCCCAAGTATTTCACTTGAGGGCTTATTGGGACGCAGACTCCCTCTACCGTTCAGGCAAAGGACCCGCCGGCCGGTGTACCCCGCAGAGACTTTGTCGTAAAAGCCACAAGCCTGTGTCCTTCTGCGGGGCCACCCCTTAGGCCAGCCGCCTGCATGGAGGGCGCACCACGCATTGCCGCGCCTCACATGGCCAGTCTAACGACCCCCCCGCCAGCTCCCCCCGCCGACTCCCAGGTACACATCATCTGCGTACCCCGAGAGCCAGCACCCCTCGGGGAGAGCAGTCCGCATGACCAGGTCATACCCTATATTCCACAGCAGGGGCCCCAACACAGACCCCTGCGGGACACCTCGTTCGATGAGCCTGGTCCTTACAACCCCATCCCGATCGACAACATCAGTCCCCCTCCCGGAGGTAGTCGGCGATACCCGAATGAGATATTCGGGCACGCCGAGTCTCACCAGGGCCTCCCCTATCGCGGGCCAGGGCAGGGAGTTGAAGGCGTTGGATACATCAAAGCTTATACCCAACGCCACCCCGCCCCCCCCAGTCACGGCCCCCGTGCGGGAGACGACACGCAAAATCGCGTCTATTGTCGACCTCCCCGACCGGAAGCCAAACTGTTCGTCGGAGAGGCCCATACCCTCACCCCGGGACAGGTGCCGGACGAGGCGTCCGGCAATAACTCTCTCGAATATCTTGCCCACCTCGTCCAGCAGACAGATGGGCCGATACGCGGACGGGGAGTCCGCGGACTTTCCCTCCTTGGGCAGGAGGACTAGACCGGCCTCCTTCCACCCCGAGGGGAACCGGCCGACCCTGAGGCAGTCGGTAAACAACTTAAGCAGTTGGTCGGCCAGTCCCCCAGCGGCCACGACCCAGGCCCTCCCTGGGATGCCATCCGGGCCAGGAGCCTTCCGCTTCCTGACCCGGCGGAGAGCTCTCTCCAGCTCGTCTCTCGTGACCCTCAGCTCCGGGTCCCACTCAGGGACCGCGACCTCGGGGAAGAGCACCGCTCCTCCCCTGTCGGCAGGGAAAAGTGTCCCCCACCACCCCGCCGACGAACTGAGGGTCTAGAGTCTCCGTTAGTGGGGGCGTTCCATGGTCTCAACCTGTTGAGGACCAGTTTGTAAGGGCGCCCCCACGGATCCTCCTCGAGCGTGTGGAGAAGCTCCCCCCAAGCCCTCTCCTTTGGCCGACCCTAATCGCCTTGGAGAGGTCCTGACGGGCGGCACGCCAGGCCTCTCCAGCCTCCTCCACGTTGAGTGGCCCGCGCCCCGCGCGGCTCTGAGAAAATCTTCTCATAGCGTGGACGGACGACTGCCTCAGCGCGGCAATGTCGTCCGTCCACCAATACGCCGCACGCCGGGGGGGAAGCCTGCCCGACGCGGGGCATCGCGACGTCGCGGCCCTCGCCATGAGTTCCTGAAGCCGCTCCGCCTCCGCGTCGACATCAGTGGCCTCCCCGGCCGTCCCAGCGGCCTCTTCTACCTCGGTCAAGCCCCCATGTCAATACCAGGACCGCCGCACGCAGGCGATCCCGGTCGAGCTTCTTGTGGGCCCATCTCCGCCGCGAAACTCTCCGCGGCTTGGCGCCGGGCCAGCACGTCCGGGGGGGTTGGCTAGGACCACCATTTGGATGTACCGGTGGTCCGACAGGGTCTCCCCGTCAGTTTACCACCCCCCAATTGTGTACCAGGCGCGCAGCAGGAGGACTGGCCCATGTGAGGGTCCACTATTGATTCCCCCTGCCGGCGCACGCACGTGCTCACGCGACCGTGTTGAGAAGACACAGGTTTAGGGCCCGACGCCCATCCCTCCAAGACTCTTCCTCTTTGGTCGGCGCTGGAGATCCCCAGAAGGGGTTCTTCGCGTTAAAGTCCCCCAGCACCATGACCCTGCCGCCCCGAGAGAGGTGACGACGCACACACGCGCCAATATCGTGCAACACACTCTCGTATTTGGCAATGGTCCCATCTTGGAGGGGTGTATACCCCCACGACGGAGATGAGCCCCCATCTCACACTTACGAATCCCTCCCCGCACTCATCCTTCGAGCACGGGGGGGACTCCGGGAGATCCCGCCATGTTATGGCAACGGAGCCAGCAGTGTCAGCGGCCCAGCATGGGTGATTTGCCGGGACACCGAATGGCTCCGCCACCACCCCCCAATCCACACCCGCGCTCTGCCATTTCGTGCACAAACATGTCTTGGGCAGCACGGGCGTGGTTGAGATTGCCCTGGAGGACCCGTATGGCCATTTATTGGCCATCCTCCACGAAGTCCCCCGCTTCAACCTCCATTGCTTTCTGATCCCTCTGGCGGGATCTCTCGCTCATGGCCTCCTTCCGGCTTCTGGGTTGTTTCCGCGGGGGGCTCCGTCCACCCTGTGGAAACCCTCACCCGCCACCCAGTCCATCCTTTCTTCCTCCTTGGAGCCAATCCCTGGCTCGTTTGTCCCTTTCCTTCGGCTTCCCCGGCGCCCTGGAGAACAACTTTGTGTCCAACCAGGGTCACCTCGTCGTCCTTTCTGGGACCAGAAGGAGCCGATTTCCGCCTGTCGTCATTTGTGGCCAGCGCCACCACTATTTTTTTTGGTCCCCTTCCCAGCTGGTTTAGCTTGAGGGGCGCCTCCGTTCTTTTTCACGGGCACTGTCCCATCGCCGT
Organism: Harpagoxenus sublaevis; assembly: GCA_030770355.1. Taxonomy (NCBI): domain Eukaryota; kingdom Metazoa; phylum Arthropoda; class Insecta; order Hymenoptera; family Formicidae; genus Harpagoxenus; species Harpagoxenus sublaevis. The sequence goes on along the minus strand of JASTWR010001590.1, from coordinate 24,281 downwards.
CTCCCTTCTTCTTCGCCGGTTGGCCACCTTTCCCCTTGCCAGCACCAGGGCAGGCCCTGCTTCCCACCCTATGCTGGCTAGGACGCCCGGCGTCAGCGCACACTGCGCATTTTACCGGGGCGTCACAATCACGAGCCTGGTGGCCGGCCACTCCGCACCGATAGCACTGACCGGTGCGGTCAATCGTGCTTTTGCACGTGGCCCTAGTGTGGCCGACCTCCAGACAGCGGAAACATTGCAGTGGACGTTTGTCCAGTATTTCCACCTTGGCTCGCGCCCAACCCACGTCTATCTTGTTCTCCCCAGAGAGCTTGTTGACGCCGACCAGGGGGCATCGGACGAACACTGTATTCATTCCGTTCGGCGCCCTCCTGGCCGGGCCCACCTGGATATTAAAAGGGGGAATTCCCCCTTTCTCCGCGATGGCGGCCCTGACGTCGTCCTCGCGGATCGACTCGTCCAACCCGCTCAGACGAATCTCCGCCATCATTTCAGGGCGTGCCACCCTTACGCCCTCTTTTCCGGCAAGGGCCTCCCTCATTTTGTTCGCCAAGACGTCAGCCTTGGCCGAACAATTGGGGCCGGCCACCTCTAAGTTCAGCGCACCCGTAGCGGTGCGCCTTATGTCGAGTGCCCGGTCGATCCCAAGCTCAGAGAGCCTGCCTATGCTCCCACGGACAAGCATCATCATTTCCGCGTAATCCCCTTCCGGGCACGTCAGTGTCACGGCGGCAGTACGCGGAACTCTCCTTTTTTTTGCCTTCTTAGGCCGCGAGGCCCCCTCGGTAGCGGGGCCGGTCTTGCCTTTGGCCACTCCGCCGCCGGGTGTAGCAGCCTGCGGCCCCGGCGTTTTCTTGGCATCCGCCTTCTTACCTCCTCTCACCACAGTTGCCCACGTCTGGGTCCCTGCGGCGAGGGGAGTCGGTTTTGCCGGGGGAAGTATCGCTTGTGTTCCTCCGACAATCTTCCCTTCCTTCCCTTTAGAGGCCGTGCCGTCCTTGACCTTATTGGCCACTGGTGCCTTCGGGACGGCGCCCTTCCTGGTCGTTCCTGCGCCAGCACCCGTTGCGACCGACTTCCCGGGAACAGTACTTGCAGGCACAGAAACCGCTTTTTCCTGCTCCCTTCGTGGGGATTTATTCCGAGGTGCGATCCTTTCCACCAGGCCCTCGAAAAGACCCTCCAATCTCCTCTCCAGGGACCGGTAGAGCCTGTTCTCCAGGCCTTCCATGCCGTCCTCTCCCCCAGGCCCATCCCCTACTCTCGGTAACGCCGCCCCTGCAGGGGGAACAGCATCTTCGATCACCCTGGCTACCCCCAAAAGAGGGGGTCTCACTACCGGAGGCATCCCCTCCTTACGCACCTCCTCCATTACCTGGTTGTAGGTACTCTCTACCCCGACCTCCATATCCTCTTCAGTATCGGGGGCCGAGCTCTCCACAACCAGCCTCTTCCTTTTGGCTCTGCCGCTGTTTGGTCCCCCCTCCGTTCGGGGGAGGGCAGCGGTTTGAGCTTGAATTTGCTGCAGCTGTTTTTGCAACTGCAGCATCTTCGCCTGTTGCTCCTGCATCTCTGCTTGCAGGCGAGCGTTTGCCTCCCGCAACGCCCTCATCGAGTCTATCTCCTCTTGTTGTGAGGAGACTTTCCGCCTCAGCGCCTCCACTTCTGCGTCCCTGGCGAAGCCCGTGCTCGGCTCCCTGAGGCGTACGATCAGCTCGTTTATGGCAGCTGAGAGGGTGGCTGTTGCCGTATTAAGCTCACCCTTGAGTGCGCCGTTAATATTTGTGGAACGCTCGTTAACCTTATCCACGACCCTAATTTGTTCGATAATTAGGGCCGGGATTTCCTCCGTTGGAGACATTTTTAGCTCTTCCGAGGCCTCCATCTCCTTCCTCCTTCGGGAGACCGAAAGTCCAGGAACCACACCCGGATCTCTGACCTCCTCGACCTTCCTTTTCATTGTGAGGGCAAGCCTGTCTGCCACCGGAAGACTCTTCGTGAAGAGCACCGGTTCCCCCTTCCCCTTGTCGTCCTCTACACCGTCTTCACAGCCACTCAGCTCGGTGGCTTCTCCTGCCATTCCGGCATCAGTATCCTCGCTGGATGACGTAATTATCATCCTTTTCCTCGACCGCTGCCGAGGCGCAACGGAGGCCGGATGATTCGCACTTTTCGACGGTATTCGGTCAATTAACACCAACGGCGACCTTGACCGGTGTCTATCGCGCGACGCCCTCTTGTCCCCTTGCGAGGAAGAGCTAGTGCTGGCTAGATCCCTCCTTATTTTTTCACATCGGGGGCCAGAGAATCCCCGGCCAGAAGCCGGAGTCGGAATCTTACTGCCCCCCCCTCCGCGCTTACTCCCTCCGGAGCCGTCACCACCGGAGCTATGCTCCTCCTCTTTCTCATTTTGTGGGATTTTATTCGAGTCTTTCATTTTGTTTATATCCCGCTCCCCGCCGCGGCTCCACCACCCAGGGCATGCCCTCGCCGGCCAACCGGAAAACCCTCCGACCGACCGACGCCCCCGAGTTCCCCCAGGGGAGGTGGCTATGGCTCGGGCCCCCGGATAGGCATCGGGGGCACTGGCCTCCAGCCCCTTACACACCCCCGCGCAGAGGGCATCGAGGCCCAACTACGCGCGGGCTTTCAGGGGTCCCCGGGCTCCGACCCCCGGGGCACCGCGGCGGGTGCCGCCACGCGGGGGGCCCCACGGACGGTTGGGGCGAAGGAGGGTCGCACCCCCTCCAGCGCCTTACCCGCCGTGGCGACCAGCTTACCGTGTTCAGCCGCCGGCCGAGGTAACCTCCGCACCGACGGCTGTTCTCCGACTCCAGTGGCCGGGTTCGGGAGGGATGCGATCCCCGACCACTGGCAGTCACCAAACGCGCCGCCGGTCTATTTCATCCGGCGGCCAAGACCCGCCGGCCCCGACCTCGGAATATGTCCGAGCGGCCCGACGGGTCTCCCTTCACAAGCATCGCCCGGCCCCAACCTCGGAATATGTCCGAGTGGCCCGGGCGATCTCCCACCCAGGTCGCCGGCCCCGACCTCGGAATACGTCCGAGCGGCCCGGCGACCCTCCACACTCGGCAGACCGTGGGACCACGTCCCTGGTGTGCAACCACCGAGTGTGGGCCTCTCCTCCGTCCAACCCAGGACCACGTCCTGGGCTGGGTCGAAAGAGGGATACCCCCCCTCCCCCTCCTGCCGGAGCACCGGCGTGCAATGGAGGAAGGAGGGAAGGGGCCCTCCCATTCCCTCGGCGAGACGGCATCCCTGCCCGCCTCGGGAACGGGGACCACCCTCCCCAACCCCACCCCGTGGTTTTTTATCGAGGTGACCTTCCTCTATGCCGGCGGGAGGTGTAAAACATCCCCCTAACGGTCCCGGCCGACCGGGCGTTTAGAGTCAGGGCCGCCAACCCCTACCGGCCGTTGGAGTCTGAGAAGCCGGGGATGTACCGGGCCTAGACCCGGGGTGACCCGACTTGTCAGACTCCTAAGCGGGGCGACCGGACCCCCGGTTTTCTGTCTGGGTTTTCCTTCCCATAGGTCGGTGAGAGAGCTAGGGCTCCATCCCACACAGCCCCGACCGGCCGAGCGACTTTTTATAGAGGTCGCCTCCCTCGCGGGCCCTGAAAAGGGCCCCCCGGTCTCCGCCAGCCTCGCGGCTGACGGAGATTACGGTGCTGCTGTGCTAGGGTACCTCGGGTTCGCAATGCCCGTATCGGGGACGGCCCCGGAAGCCCCTAGGGACACCCGGTAAACCGCCCCCGACCCCTGAGGGTAACCTGACCTAACCTGACCTAACCTAACCTGACCTAACCTGACCTGACCTGACCTTCAGCTCCGCGGGTTGCTCGGCCACTATCCGTGGCTTCTCCGGCTCCATTGGCGCCTTCTGCTTGGCCGCTCGACTGCCCGACGGAGACGCTGAAACTGACGGTTTCAAGGTTGTGACCGAACGTTCGACCTACCCTGCACCACCCTTCGGTAAGGTTGTGACCGAACGCTCGACCTAACCCTGCACCACCCTTCGGTAAGGTTGTGACCGAACGTTCGACCTAACCCTGCACCACCCTTCGGTAAGGTGACTACCTATTTCTCGCTATGTGTTATTTTAGGTACCCTAACCAGGCGGAAAGTAATTTTCTCACGACTCACTGTTTCTAGGTTCGTTTTATCAACGGTCGCCACTCGGTTTAACCGTGTCTACCGAGAAGGTAAGTATAATGTCCACAGACCTTTCGTAGATTGATTTTGAATTAACTCTGCTTTTCTCTGTTTCAGGTTCCCCTCGGATGCCGGATGGACCCCGCTGCCCACTGGATCGCCGCCGTCTCTGGATTTGCCGCCGCCGCTGCTGGAACGTCGTCGCCGCCGGATCGCCGGATCGTCGCTGGACAGGGATTTCAACGGACCCCGAGCCAACCGATTTCAATTTTCAGGGAAGTATTTCACAGGAAAATAACTTTATGTTCACAGACACTCTGTTCTGCTATTAACACTGAATTTATTTCTATTTCAGATTACACACAATATGGATACGCGTTAGCGCTCACAAAATGGCCGTCCGTTGCCACGTAGGCTGGCCGGATATACGCGTCGGCTTTTCGTCGTACGCTAGAATGTTACTAATAATCAATGCGATAATAACTCGCGGTTTGTCGCAATTCGCTAACGCAATTTCAAAATGTTCGCGCACGTCGATACACGCTTAAACTGTCGCGCACAATTATCGATCGCCGCACTACTCCGATTTCGCATCTACGAAAATCGTCGTTTATTACTATTCTCAAAATGTTCAAATAAAGATGTTATTGTTATTCTCGAATGTTCAATAAAGATGTTATAATTTATTACAACTCGCTTATCTCGATTCGCGGTTGTACACTCGTTAACGATCTTACGCCTCGCTCGCGGGTTATCTCCGGTTTTATGGTAGAGCGTCGCTAGCACGTCCGCACGCTAGGACTCTCCCGGATCAAAGACCATGAGACCTGCTCCGCTCTCGCCGTCGGAGCTCGCCGCGTCTGCGCACCGGCATCCCCACCTCGGAGCACTCGCATTCCATTGCTCCGTTTCGCGTAAACATGTTTTCGACTTCGTCCGTTCGCGAAAACATGTTTGTCAGAGCGCTCGCATTCCAATGGATGTTTACAATAATATGTTCGCCCGTAGAAACCTCCAAATACGTATTTCCACGTTCCGGAAATTTCTATGTATATATTCTGAAATAAATTTCGTCGCACGCTTTGCGACAATATTCTTCGCTCGCAATACCTATATTCTTCCATGCTTCCATTATAAGGCTTCTCGCACGCTTATCTATCCTCGCTATCGCGAATTTCGAATTCCGCTCGGTGCGCGCATGAATCTCGCAAGCCGCTGTATATATCGACTCGCTATTCGCTTCATCTCGTTAATCGGATGCTCCTATGCTCTCTTATACGGGGCTCATTAGATTTCTAATTTGTCGCAGCGAGATTCGTGCGCGCCGCACTGGCCGCTATTCCGTTGCCGCGTGAACGTTTGTCGCGCCCGCGCGAGCATGTCGCCGGTGCCCTTGCACGCACGTGACCTTGTCGCACGGAGTTAGCTGCGCGCCGTCATGGCTCGACTATATCTAGTGACATTGGGTCGTTCGGCCCTCCGCCGACAGAATAAATGCAACAATGGCGGTGTATGTGCTCTTTGACCCGCGCGCATGTAACTCTATACGCATTACAATTATGATCATGCTATCGCTCACGGTAGTCATTTCAGGGTCATCCCTGGTTACTCCTGGATATCTCGGTTTCGGGGTATGAGGCCGCGCATCGATTTTGGCACGCGCCCGTTCGATCGTCTCGAAACCTCATTAGACATGTTATTTGGGTTCCCCCTCAGGCCCTCTCGTGACTCGACATACGTCTCCGTCTCTCGTGTAAGGAAATTCGGTGCGCGCGCTTCCGGTTACGCGAATCGCGATACCAACACGCTTCCGGCGTGTCCACTCTCTCGGTCAACGCGTAAGCGCTTCGGCTCCTCGCTTGCCTTTCGAAACCGGTGCGCGCCTCCGCCTCTCGTCGCTGATTGGCTATCTGCCTATTACAACGCGCTTTCTCGTTTTTCGAACGCGCCCGTGATTTCGGAGGTTGCAAGTTCTGATCAACTATTTCTTTTAAGATGACTTGAAATACTTACTCACGGATCTTTTATCATTTCCTTTAATTCAATTAACGTGATTCGATTAACCTTTATAATGACTCTACTTTTCCTCGCGTTTATTTATATTTTACTATCTACCGTATGGAAGCAGGGAAGATACTGATTTATTGCATGTTTATCCTGGGATACTGAAATGCATGTATTTTTATTATAATCTCTTTATACACCGTCATCTCTCAATGACTGTCAGGGTTTCATGCGCTGTCTGTCATTCTCTCGTTCGCGCATTCGTTCACACATACCAATGAAATATATGTCTTTTGACAACAAACAATTAAGAGAGAAAAAAATGTGTTTTTGCATTATTCAATATCCGCTCGCAACTTAACCTATGATTATCTATATTATACTTTTATTTTACGCTCGCAATACTTAACATCTAAACCTATATCCTAAACGCATATATATATACATATGTCCGCTGGGTCGGGGGTTACAACGGTTTTTCGCCAGGGTGTTTTGGAGGGCGTTGGGCGGCGTCCTCTTCGGTTCCGCTTCCTCCTGTAGAATCGCCTTTCGATGCCCCTCGTGCCACCCGTTCGAGTCGCACTTTCAGCTCGGCGGGTTGATCTGCCGCTTTTCGTGGCTTCTCTGGCTCCATCGGCGCCTTCTGTCTGGCCGCTCCACTGCCCGACGGAGACGCTGAAACTGACGGTTTCAAGGTGACTACCTATTTCTCGCTATGTGTTATTTTAGGTACCCTAACCAGGCGGAAAGTAATTTTCTCACGACTCACTGTTTCTAGGTTCGTTTTATCAACGGTCGCCACTCGGTTTAACCGTGTCTACCGAGAAGGTAAGTATAATGTCCACAGACCTTTCGTAGATTGATTTTGAATTAACTTCTGCTTTTCTCTGTTTCAGGTTCCCCTCGGATGCCGGATGGACCCCGCTGCCCACTGGATCGCCGCCGTCTCTGGATTTGCCGCCGCCGCTGCTGGAACGTCGTCGCCGCCGGATCGCCGGATCGTCGCTGGACAGGGATTTCAACGGACCCCGAGCCAACCGATTTCAATTTTCAGGGAAGTATTTCACAGGAAAATAACTTTATGTTCACAGACACTCTGTTCTGCTATTAACACTGAATTTATTTCTATTTCAGATTACATACAATATGGATACGCGTTAGCGCTCACAAAATGGCCGTCCGTTGCCACGTAGGCTGGCCGGATATACGCGTCGGCTTTTCGTCGTACGCTAGAATGTTACTAATAATCAATGCGATAATAACTCGCGGTTTGTCGCAATTCGCTAACGCAATTTCAAAATGTTCGCGCACGTCGATACACGCTTAAACTGTCGCGCACAATTATCGATCGCCGCACTACTCCGATTTCGCATCTACGAAAATCGTCGTTTATTACTATTCTCAAAATGTTCAAATAAAGATGTTAATTGTTATTCTCGAATGTTCAATAAAGATGTTATAATTTACTACAACTCGCTTATCTCGATTCGCGGTTGTACACTCGTTAACGATCTTACGCCTCGCTCGCGGGTTATCTCCGGTTTTATGGTAGAGCGTCGCTAGCACGTCCGCACGCTAGGACTCTCCCGGATCAAAGACCATGAGACCTGCTCCGCTCTCGCCGTCGGAGCTCGCCGCGTCTGCGCACCGGCATCCCCACCTCGGAGCACTCGCATTCCATTGCTCCGTTTCGCGTAAACATGTTTTCGACTTGGTCCGTTCGCGAAAACATGTTTGTCAGAGCGCTCGCATTCCGATGGATGTTTACAATAATATGTTCGCCCGTAGAAACCTCCAAATACGTATTTCCACGTTCCGGAAATTTCTATGTATATATTCTGAAATAAATTTCGTCGCACGCTTTGCGACAATATTCTTCGCTCGCAATACCTATATTCTTCCATGCTTCCATTATAAGGCTTCTCGCACGCTTATCTATCCTCGCTATCGCGAATTTCGAATTCCGCTCGGTGCGCGCATGAATCTCGCAAGCCGCTGTATATATCGACTCGCTATTCGCTTCATCTCGTTAATCGGATGCACCTATGCTTCTCTTATACGGGGCTCATTAGATTTCTAATTTGTCGCAGCGAGATTCGTGCGCGCTACACTGGCCGCTATTCTGTTGACGCGTGAACGCTTGTCGCGCCCGAGCGAGCATGTCGCAGGTGCCCTTGCATGCCCGTGACCTTGTCGCACGGAGTTAGCTGCGCGCCGTCATGGCTCGACTATATCTATTGAAATTGGGTCGTTCGGCCCGCCGCCGACAAAATAAATGCAACAATGGCGGTGTATGTGCCCTCTTGACCCGCGCGCATGCAACTCTATACGCATTACAATTATGATCATGCTATCGCTCACGTAGCATTTCAGGGTCATCCCTGGTTACTCTGGATATCTCGGTTTCGGGGTATGAGGCCGCGCATCGATTTTGGCACGCGCCCGTTCGATCGTCTCGAAACCTCATTAGACATGTTATTTGGGTTCCCCTCAGGCCCTCTCGTGACTCGACATACGTCTCCGTCTCTCGTGTAAGGAATTCGGTGCGCGCGCTTCCGGTTACGCGAATCGCGATACCAACACGCTTCCGGCGTGTCCACTCTCTCGGTCAACGCGTAAGCGCTTCGGCTCCTCGCTTGCCTTTCGAAACCGGCGCGCGCCTCCGCCTCTCGTCGCTGATTGGCTATCTGCCTATTACAACGCGCTTTCTCGTTTCTCGAACGCGCCCGTGATTTCGGAGGTTGCAAGTTCTGATCAACTATTTCTTTTAAGATGACTTGAAATACTTACTCACGGATCTTTTATCATTTCCTTTAATTCAATTAACGTGATTCGATTAACCTTTATAATGACTCTACTTTTCCTCGCGTTTATTTATATTTTACTCTCTACCGTATGGAAGCAGGGAAGATACTGATTTATTGCATGTTTATCCTGGGATACTGAAATGCATGTATTTTTATTATAATCTCTTTATACACCGTCATCTCTCAATGACTGTCAGGGTTTCATGCGCTGTCTGTCATTCTCTCGTTCGCGCATTCGTTCACACATACCAATGAAATATATGTCTTTTGACAACAAACAATTAAGAGAGAAAAAAAATGTGTTTTTGCATTATTCAATATCCGCTCGCAACTTAACCTATGATTATCTATATTATACTTTTATTTTACGCTCGCAATACTTAACATCTAAACCTATATCCTAAACGCATATATATACATATGTCCGCTGGGTCGGGGGTTACAACGGTTTTTCGCCAGGGTGTTTTGGAGGGCGTTGGGCGGCGTCCTCTTCGGTTCCGCTTCCTCCTGTAGAATCGCCTTTCGATGCCCCTCGTGCCACCCGTTCGAGTCGCACTTTCAGCTCGGCGGGTTGATCTGCCGCTTTTCGTGGCTTCTCTGGCTCCATCGGCGCCTTCTGTCTGGCCGCTCCACTGCCCGACGGAGACGCTGAAACTGACGGTTTCATCCTCCCCGTCAGGTCCTGCGAGGAAGGCACTTCCGAGCTGGAGCTCTTCTTCTTCTTCGGCTCCGTCTTGGCACGTAATGCCGCTCTCTCGAGGGAACGCCGTTTACGCGTCTCCTCGTTTACCTCGGTGGAATAATCCTTGATCTTACCCCTCGCGACCTCGGCTGCTTTGCGTGTCTTTGGGGTGTCCGGAATTTTCTCTCTAGTGCTGTCGGCCTCGCACTCGAGAACGACACACTCCTCTGTGTCCTCCTCCGCTGGGTGCACCGATCCCGTTGACACCGGTGAGTACCCGGGATGCTCGCTGACGGCCGGGGATGGTGTCCTCTGTCGCTCGGGAATCTCCTCGTCAGGTGGCTCGTACGCCTCGGTATCCGCGTCGTCGGATGTTGACTCGGCGATTTCCAAGCCGTACGGTCCCAACTTTTCCGGACGAAACTTCGTGCGTTCGTACACGGCCGGATCTCGTTCGCCATAAAGATTCAGGCACGGTAAATCCGCCTGAACCCCGATACTTTGCGGTGTCGCTCGACCACGTGCTTCCTCCTGCTCGTCCATCTCCTCGATCCGCGCATCCTCTCGTCCGCGCAGCGTGGATGTCGTTGTCGTTGTCATCGTTCCGTCGTCGCGGAATTCGAGCGTAACGCGGAACGGATGATTCGCTCGCCGGTCGGTTGATATCGCGAGACTCACGTTCGCGATCGTCTGCATCGTTAGGTTGTCGCGTACCTCGAGGTCCCTGATGAAATTAACCTCGCGTCCGCGTGCCAATTCGCACCTTCCGATCTCTTCGATTGCTTGCTGGTTTGCTTCTTCGTCGGCTCGCTCAGTTTCTGAATCAAAATCTTCCAGTTCAGGCACTGCGTCAAGATACTCGCGTAGCATTCTCAGCGTCTGCTGGTTTCTGCGCTGGTTATTGTGGCGTCGTTCACGTCTGATTACGTCCTGCAGGGCGTTGTCTCTCTCAGTCCTCACTCTGCGACTCATTATTGCTGTTGTTCTCGTTGTCGCGATACTCTCCTTTGTCTCACTTCGGACACTCGCGACTGCCGGTTGGAACGTACGTATCGGTTTTGTGCGCCGTTGTTCTCGCGCTCGTCTTCCGTCGACATGTCTGCCACTCGCACCACGCCATCTCGCGCTGTCGTTGTAGCTGGGCTGTTTCTCAACGCGCGGTGGACGCCGATTGGTAGTCCGCGCTCCGCCGCGTGATTGGTTCTCCGCCATCTTGCTTCTCCTCGGTCTCGCGTTTTCACGCGAAATTCGAATCTCGGGACTCGAATGAATTGCCTCTTCGTCACTCGTATACGTAAATCTAACTTTTTTTCGTACGCGCGGTTTTGCGCGCATATATCTCGTTGGCGTTGCTGCAACTCGTAGTGGAATCTCAATCATATTGATGCTTGCTTCCGCTACTTGGCCTTCTCCTATCCAGTTTTTTGTCGTCCCTTGTTCGTCATGGATCTCTGTAGGCTTGCCTTTAATTTTATCGCGTTCGCTCGCATCTTCTTCGCTTTGATCTCTCGTACGTAGCTGCTTATCGCTCCCCGTCATTTCTGACATTTCTACTTTGTTTTCAGGTATCGTCATCGTAAAGGTATCTTCGTCGTCGGTAAGTATCAACTCTTCCGTTTTTATTTTTATTAATTCGTGATTCTCTTTTTTCAGGTCTCCATGGGATTCATCGCTGGAAACTTCGTTCTCTTCGCTCTCCGATGTGGCTCTTATCACGCTCAACCAACGGATTTCGCTGCTGTCACTCCGGATGCTTATTACGTCACTTTCTTCTAGATCTGCTGGTACTCCGTTCCCCTCCGACTCCCCGTCATTCGGGCTATCGTCAGAGAATCTTCTCGCGGAATCAGCCTCCTGGAATATTCTCTCCAACTCTCGTCTCCATGGATCATTTCTCGTATCCTCTCTATAGCTATTCTCACTTTCGGAATGTTGGTCTGATATCTCATATTGTAATTTGTTTGGCTCTTCTCTCGGTCGATCCTCTCTCTCCCCGTCATCGTGCACAGGGTGATCGATCATCTCCTCCTCCCTCGTCGATAGACTCCCCGTCTTCGGTGTAATCTTCGGGTTGGAACTCTTCTCGTAGCTTCGCGTCGCGATGCGGTTTTAAATTTCGCGCATTCGCCGCGCACACTACCTGGCCGTTCATCTTCTCGATCAGGTAGGCATTCGGTTTTATAATGCTTCTAATTCGGTACGGACCTTCGTATACCGGGTATAATTTTCCTATACGCTCCTTACTTGCGTCAGATATTCGATGTTGCTTGACCCATACGATTTGTCCTTCGCGATACTCTGCTGTGCCGTGCTTATCGGCTTGTAGCTTTCTCCTCCTTGCTGCTTGCTCAAGTCGATGCTTAGCTCCTTCTACCTTTTGTTCCCATGTTACGTCGCTATTTTCTAGTGGGAATAACGCTGGATCTAACGTCGACAAATGTCCGCTTTCGCCATCGTGAAGCTCGCTCGGCGTGTACCCGGTCGATGAGTGAGTCGTTTCATTGAGCACTCTTTCCGCCCGGTGTACAATTCTACTCCACGCTTGATGTCTATGGCTACTGTACGCGCGCATAATTCTACCTAACTCGCGCATTACTCTCTCTACGGGATTAGATTGCGGATTGTAAGGCGTTGTCCTACGTATCTCAAAACCTTTGTTAAACGCAAATCTCTCCCATCGTCGAGTTAAGAATTGGCCCGCGTTATCCGTCAATATCGTTTTCGGTATACCTATCTCTGCGAAAAATTCATTTTCTAACTTGTCTATTATCGTTTCTAATCTTTGATCTTGTGTCGGATATAATTTTACATATTTAGAAAACTGATCCATTATAACTAATACATATTTGAATCCTTGCTCTGTTCGCGGTAATGGTCCGAACAAATCTAACGATAAAGTATCTCCTGGTGCGTCGGGAAGCTGGTAATACTGCTGTCCCTACTACTGCTCTCGTATAGAATTTTGTCGCTTGACACGTTACGCATGATGCTACTACATCTCTAGCTATTCTCGCGAAATTGAATCCGTGAAAATATCTCCTCATAAAGTCTATGACTTTGTCGGTTCCGAAATGTATTAACAGTTCGTGTGCTAGTTTAGTTATTCGCCATGTGATTTTTCTAGGTAACACTATCCTATCTCCATCAGGATATCTGATTCGCAAAATCCCCTCTCTTTCATAGATGTCATTCGGGTGTTGTATTGCATCTTGTTGCAATCTTTCATCTGTCTGTTGCGCATTTTTAATTATTTTAATCCATGCTGTTGTATTCGCGCCTTGATATGTGTTTTCAATCATAGCTATCTGTTTTTCATCCGGTGATATCAACTTCTGTCTTGAAAGTGTATCAGCGATATTATTCTCCTTTCCTGGTAAATGATGTATCTCCAATTCAAACTCTTGTAGAAAAGCGAACCATCTCGCGATTCTGCCGTTATTCTGTACGCATGTGCTTAAAAATTTCAAAGCTTGATGATCTGTATGTACACGTATATGACGTCCTAACAAGTAGCGTATGCCATTTTCGTAGCGCCCATACAAGCGCTAGGCATTCTAACTCTGTTATCGTATAGTTTAATTCTGCGCCTTTTAAACTTCTACTAGCATATGCTACAGTCTCTTTCTCCTCTGATCCTTCTCTATACTGATACAATCTAGCTCCTAGTCCTGTTCTAGCTGCATCAACAAATATTCCGAATCTATATCCTTTTCTAATCAAATATAAATCTGGTGCTTCTTGAAACGCTGTCTTTATCTCGTTAAACGCACTCTGATGCTCATTGGTCCAGATGAATTTCTGTCCCTTTTTTAACAAGCTCTCAAGTGGTCTCGTTAATCTAGCTAAGTTCTTAATAAATCGCCTGTCCCAGTTGACTAACCCTAGGAACGATTGAACATCTTTCTTCCTACGCGGTTTTTCAAAACTCGCTACAGTGGCTCTTGTCTCTTCATTAATCTCGGCTTTAATCTCACTAAAAGTGTGTCCTAAGAATTTAATCTCCTCTCTTAGGAATTCGCATTTGTCCCTATTCAATTTGAAACCTACTGCTTCTAACTTTGTTAAGACTAGATCTATGTGATATATGTGTTCTTCGAGTGTCTCGGATGAAATCAAGACATCATCTAGGTAGATCGTTGTAAATTCGTTAACGCCTAGAGCAATGTCCATAGCTCTAGTGAATGATGCTCCTGCTGTCTTCAAGCCAAATGGCATACGTTTGAATACGTATGTCTGTCCATCGAATAGAAATCCAGTATATTGTTGTGAATTCGTTTCTAATGGTATCTGCCAAAATGCATTAGTTATGTCCAATGTTGAAAAGTACTTTTTCTTGCCAACTCGTCTGAAAACTTCTTCTATTGTTGGTGGTTGTGCATGGTCATTCGTCATATGTTTGTTTAATTCTCGAGCATCGAGACATAAACGAATATCTCCATTCTTCTTGATCACCACGACCAACGGATTGACATATTGTGTGGCTCTCTTCGAAATTATACCTTTCTTTTCCAACTCCTTTATATAATCTCTCACTCTATCCATGTGAATCTCTGGAATCGGGTAAGTTTTCTTCTTAAATGGCTTATTCAGATTCATCTCAATCTTATGTTGATAATGACTAACTTTGCCTATCTTTCCATCAAACATTTTCTCATGTTTGTCCAAGATCTCCTGTAACTTACTCTCAGCCTCGTCTTTTCTTATTATATGAATCGCTATCTCTGGATCCATCGCTTTACGAAATTTTATGTCTATTTCCTCGTCGCATGCTAACTGCATTCTATATTTAACGAGAAAATCTATACCTAGTACTACGTCATACGCTAAGTTTTCGACTATAAAAAATTCGTGTGAATACTTTTCTTCCTTGTATTTAAATATTAGTCTGGCTTTACTCGCAACTGTTGACCCTTTCTCCGCGAAAGCTCCTCTCAATCTGAATCTCTTAATGGGTAATACTTCCATTGGAACCTTATTTTCTTCCAATTGTTTGTGAAAGTTTCTCGTAATTGCTGTAATCTGTGCACCTGTGTCTATTAACGCTTTAGTAGTGCACACTCCAAACTTCATCTCAATCATTGGCACATCTGCCTCTTTCAGATTCTTAGATTGGGCTTCCTCCATATCCTGGTCAAGATCTTGTATTATTTCCTTTCGTTCTATAATAGTTAATCGGCTTCTTGAAACGCTGTCTTTATCTCGTTAACGCACTCTTCTTCTCTCCAGTTGAATTTCTGTCCCTTTTTTAGCTCTCAGTTTTCTCGTTATCTAGCTACTTTTCTTAATAAATCGCCTGTCCCTTGACTAACCCTTTCATCTTTCTTTCTATCAAAACTCTCTACAGTGGCTCTTGTCTGCTTCATTAATCTCGGCTTTAATCTCACTAAAGTGTGTCCTAAGAATTTAATCTCCTCTCTTAGGAATTCGCATTTGTCCCTATTGAGCTTGAAACCTACTGCTTCTAATTTTGTTAAGACTAAATCTATGTGATATATATGTTCTTCCAGTGTCTCTGATGAAATCAAGACGTCATCTAGGTAGATCGTTGTAAATTCGTTAACACCTAGAGCATTGTCCATAGCTCTGGTGAATGATGCTCCTGCTGTCTTCAGGCCAAATGGCATACGTTTGAATACGTATGTCTGTCCATCGAATAGAAATCCAGTGAATTGTTGTGAATTCACTTCCAATGGTATCTGCCAAAATGCATTAGTTATGTCCAATGTTGAAAAGTACTTTTTCTTGCCAACTCGTCTGAAAACTTCTTCTATTGTTGGAGGTTGTGCATGGTCATTCGTCATATGTTTGTTTAATTCTCGAGCATCGAGACACAAACGAATATCTCCATTTTTCTTGATCACCACGACCAACGGATTGACATATTGAGTAGCTCTTTAGAAATTATACCTTTCTTTTCCAACTCCTTTATATAATCTCTCACTCTATCCATGTGAATCTCTGGAATCGGGTAAGTTTTCTTTTAAATGGCTTATTCAGATTCATCTCAATCTTATGTTGATAATGACTAACTTTGCCTATCTTTCCATCAAACATTTTCTCATGTTTGTCCAAGATCTCCTGTAACTTACTCTCAGCCTCGTCTTTTCTTATTATATGAATCGCTATCTCTGGATCCATCGCTTTACGAAATTTTATGTCTATTTCCTCGTCGCATGCTAACTGCATTCTATATTTAACGAGAAAATCTATACCTAGTACTACGTCATACGCTAAGTTTTCGACTATAAAAAATTCGTGTGAATACTTTTCTTCCTTGTATTTAAATATTAGTCTGGCTTTACTCGCAACTGTTGATCCTTTTTCCGCGAAAGCTCCTCTCAATCTGAATCTCCTAATGGGTAATACTTCCATTGGAACCTTATTTTCTTCCAATTGTTTGTGAAAGTTTCTCGTTATAGCTGTAATCTGTGCACCTGTGTCTATTAACGCTTTAGTAGTGCACACTCCAAACTTCATCTCAATCATTGGCACATCTGCCTCTTTCAGATTTTTAGATTGGGCTTCCATCATATCTTGGTCAAGATCTTGTATTATTTCCTTTGTTCGTATAATATTAATCGGATTTTCATCTTCTGATTTTTTCATCGTTTTCGTTAACGCACAGCAATTCTTCTCCGTCTCATCCGACGTTGAACTAACTGCATCGTCATTGATTTTTTCCTCATTTTTCTTCGCTATCATCGCTACTTTTCTTCCGCGATCCTCTGGCTTGTCTTGTTTCTTGAATTTATATTCATTTTTGTCATATTCACGCTTTCTCCAATCATCTCTCTCTCGAGTATATCTTGTTACCTTTGCCTTGCCGTCTGCGTCATCGCTATCAGGCATCTCCACAATATCTACTCCATCTTTACGCTTAGCCTTTGGCGACTCCGTTTTTCGCCATCCTTTAGACTTGTTGAAAGACGAATAATTCGCCCTGTCTTTCTTGACGAAATTGTTATAACGACTATCACCGTATCTGGCATTAACGTTATATCTATTATTATTTCTATCTTCCTTATTTTGACTGATGTTCTGACGACTTTGTGGCTTATCATGCGATCTTCGCGCGTCTGCGCGCAATTTTCGCGTCTCTCTTTCATTTTCGATTGTATCTAACATCGTGATCATATCATTTACATTCTTTACCACTGATGGCCTTAATTCTCGGGCTACATCTGCATCGAAATGTTCCCTAATTGTCTGAACTATCTCCTCATCTAACATTGGTGGAATAAGCGTTTTAGCTTGTCGTGCTAAATTCAACGCGTAATCTGTCATTGAACTTTCTCCCGGTTTGAATCTACCGAAATATATTCTCTGTCTGAATCTCATTTGCGCTTGGCAACTCCAAAAATGTCGTTTAAATAAATCTTTCATTTCATCTATATTCTCTGCTATCTGGAGCTCGTGCCATTGACTAGCCGCTCCTTTCATACATCTACCAAAGTAAAATAATTGCTCGTCTTCGGTGACGCCTTCATACTTTGCTAATCTTTCAAATTTTTCTATAAATCTTATTGGATTTTGTTTATCGGTTTTTCCGCTATATGTAATTTCGTCAAATGGATTTTTAATCCATCCTCCTCGTGGAAGTCTTGCTTGCATCGGAACTACTTGTAACGCTGTCTCTGTCGCTCTCTCGCCGCTGTACGGTCGCTCGTCTATGTTTTGCGCGTCGAATATATTCGGCGGTAGACCGCGCTCCGTATTTTTTGATACGACGGATTCGCGACGCTCTCGTACTTCTTTCCGTAGCAACTCTAATTCGTTTGATAATAATTGTATATGTTCTAACATTTGCTTTCGCTCTTCGTCGAACGCTTCATCTCTCTCGCGCTCGCGACTCAAGTTTAAAGCATGGAAGTTTCCTTGATTACCGACATCTAATAAATTCTCATCTTGCGTTCCTCTTGGTAACGCAGATGCGTTTTCATCTTCCCCTCGGACATCTGTACGCGACGCGCTTTGCGATCGCGTGTGTGTCGCTATCGGGCTTCTTCCCACGGTCGCCATTCTACCGACTCGTGGTACACTGTTTCCTCTAACTCGGCTACCTCTTTTAGCAGGCATTCGCCTCTTCGGATAACCTAATACCTAATCTTATTGATTTCAATTTCTATCTGTCGCAATTTTAATGTGACCGTATCGCTAATCTTAAATTTAAACTTCATTCAAAAAAAAATTCTATAGAGCGTTCGCACGTCTAACTACGCGATTTTAAATATCCTATTTAATTTCGGACTCGCGCTGTCTATCTACGCACGTTTTTCGGTAACGTCTCTATATCTCCCTAACCAAATACGCTTTTCGCTCTACGTCACTATTGCCAAATTTTAACCGCTTGCAGGCTTTTTCGAAACGTGAGAACGTGACAGGTGTTCAATTTTAATATTTTATTCTTTACGACTTCGCGTTACGCAGGCATACGATTATGCTATACACGTCCTGTCACGGTCGCCATAAAAGATGTATGTAAGTACATGGAATGGAAGAACGTGACAGACGCTTTATGCTTGATCTTCTAATTTGCTTTACGTAGGCGTACGATGCACGTCCTGTCACGGTCGCCATAAATGAGCGAACGTGACAGACGGTTACTTTTACTTTTATTTTCTAAGGCTTTACGTTACGTAGGCGTACAGTGCACGTCCTGTCACGGTCGCCATAAAAGATAATGAATGGTAGAACGTGACAGACGGTCACTTTTACTTTTATACTACGATACTCTATTTTTTGATTCTACGTTACGTAAGCATACGATGCACATCCTGTCACGGTCGCCATAAAAGATATTCGCTGTCGTTTCTGGAAATCGCGCGCTACGTCGGTAGTTAAACAGAGCTAACTTTTTTATACTGATTTCACACGTGAAAACCAGAGCGAATTGGCCACCGCACTGACCGTGTTGGTTTTCTCGATGACCTGCAGATTCTCGTGCGTGTTTGTACACTTACGCTCCGCGTTTGATCGTATTTCTTGGAATTTACTGTCTCTATAGGGCTGTGACCGAACGTTCGACCTGACCCTGCACCACCCTTCGGTAAGGTGACTACCTATTTCTCGCTATGTGTTATTTTAGGTACCCTAACCAGGCGGAAAGTAATTTTCTCACGACTCACTGTTTCTAGGTTCGTTTTATCAACGGTCGCCACTCGGTTTAACCGTGTCTACCGAGAAGGTAAGTATAATGTCCACAGACCTTTCGTAGATTGATTTTGAATTAACTCTGCTTTTCTCTGTTTCAGGTTCCCCTCGGATGCCGGATGGACCCCGCTGCCCACTGGATCGCCGCCGTCTCTGGATTTGCCGCCGCCGCTGCTGGAACGTCGTCGCCGCCGGATCGCCGGATCGTCGCTGGACAGGGATTTCAACGGACCCCGCGCCAACCGATTTCAATTTCAGGGAAGTATTTCACAGGAAAATAACTTTATGTTCACAGACACTCTGTTCTGCTATTAACACTGAATTTATTTCTATTTCAGATTACATACAATATGGATACGCGTTAGCGCTCACAAAATGGCCGTCCGTTGCCACGTAGGCTGGCCGGATATACGCGTCGGCTTTTCGTCGTACGCTAGAATGTTACTAATAATCAATGCGATAATAACTCGCGGTTTGTCGCAATTCGCTAACGCAATTTCAAAATGTTCGCGCACGTCGATACACGCTTAAACTGTCGCGCACAATTATCGATCGCCGCACTACTCCGATTTCGCATCTACGAAAATCGTCGTTTATTACTATTCTCAAAATGTTTAAACAAAGATGTTATTTGTTATTCTCGAATGTTCAATAAAGATGTTATAATTTACTACAACTCGCTTATCTCGATTCGCGGTTGTACACTCGTTAACGATCTTACGCCTCGCTCGCGGGTTATCTCCGGTTTTATGGTAGAGCGTCGCTAGCACGTCCGCACGCTAGGACTCTCCCGGATCAAAGACCATGAGACCTGCTCCGCTCTCGCCGTCGGAGCTCGCCGCGTCTGCGCACCGGCATCCCCACCTCGGAGCACTCGCATTCCATTGCTCCGTTTCGCGTAAACATGTTTTCGACTTGGTCCGTTCGCGAAAACATGTTTGTCAGAGCGCTCGCATTCCAATGGATGTTTACAATAATATGTTCGCCCGTAGAAACCTCCAAATACGTATTTCCACGTTCCGGAAATTTCTATGTATATATTCTGAAATAAATTTCGTCGCACGCTTTGCGACAATATTCTTCGCTCGCAATACCTATATTCTTCCATGCTTCCATTATAAGGCTTCTCGCACGCTTATCTATCCTCGCTATCGCGAATTTCGAATTCCGCTCGGTGCGCGCATGAATCTCGCAAGCCGCTGTATATATCGACTCGCTATTCGCTTCATCTCGTTAATCGGATGCACCTATGCTTTCTTATACGGGGCTCATTAGATTTCTAATTTGTCGCAGCGAGATTCGTGCGCGCCGCACTGGCCGCTATTCCGTTGCCGCGTGAACGTTTGTCGCGCCCGCGCGAGCATGTCGCCGGTGCCCTTGCACGCACGTGACCTTGTCGCACGGAGTTAGCTGCGCGCCGTCATGGCTCGACTATATCTAGTGACATTGGGTCGTTCGGCCCTCCGCCGACAGAATAAATGCAACAATGGCGGTGTATGTGCTCTTTGACCCGCGCGCATGTAACTCTATACGCATTACAATTATGATCATGCTATCGCTCACGTAGCATTTCAGGGTCATCCCTGGTTACTCTGGATATCTCGGTTTCGGGGTATGAGGCCGCGCATCGATTTTGGCACGCGCCCGTTCGATCGTCTCGAAACCTCATTAGACATGTTATTTGGGTCCCCCTCAGGCCCTCTCGTGACTCGACATACGTCTCCGTCTCTCGTGTACGGAATTCGGTGCGCGCGCTTCCGGTTACGCGAATCGCGATACCAACACGCTTCCGGCGTGTCCACTCTCTCGGTCAACGCGTAAGCGCTTCGGCTCCTCGCTTGCCTTTCGAAACCGGCGCGCGCCTCCGCCTCTCGTCGCTGATTGGCTATCTGCCTATTACAACGCGCTTTCTCGTTTCTCGAACGCGCCCGTGATTTCGGAGGTTGCAAGTTCTGATCAACTATTTCTTTTAAGATGACTTGAAATACTTACTCACGGATCTTTTATCATTTCCTTTAATTCAATTAACGTGATTCGATTAACCTTTATAATGACTCTACTTTTCCTCGCGTTTATTTATATTTTACTCTCTACCGTATGGAAGCAGGGAAGATACTGATTTATTGCATGTTTATCCTGGGATACTGAAATGCATGTATTTTATTATAATCTCTTTATACACCGTCATCTCTCAATGACTGTCAGGGTTTCATGCGCTGTCTGTCATTCTCTCGTTCGCGCATTCGTTCACACATACCAATGAAATATATGTCTTTTGACAACAAACAATTAAGAGAGAAAAAAAATGTGTTTTTGCATTATTCAATATCCGCTCGCAACTTAACCTATGATTATCTATATTATACTTTTATTTTACGCTCGCAATACTTAACATCTAAACCTATATCCTAAACGCATATATATATACATATGTCCGCTGGGTCGGGGGTTACAACGGTTTTTCGCCAGGGTGTTTTGGAGGGCGTTGGGCGGCGTCCTCTTCGGTTCCGCTTCCTCCTGTAGAATCGCCTTTCGATGCCCCTCGTGCCACCCGTTCGAGTCGCACTTTCAGCTCGGCGGGTTGATCTGCCGCTTTTCGTGGCTTCTCTGGCTCCATCGGCGCCTTCTGTCTGGCCGCTCCACTGCCCGACGGAGACGCTGAAACTGACGGTTTCAAGGTGACTACCTATTTCTCGCTATGTGTTATTTTAGGTACCCTACCCGGGCGGAAAGTAATTTTCTCACGACTCACTGTTTCTAGGTTCGTTTTATCAACGGTCGCCACTCGGTTTCACCGTGTCTAACCGAGAAGGTAAGTATGATGTCCACAGACCTTTCGTAGACTTCTTCTATATTAATTCTGCTTTTCTCTGTTTCAGGTTCCCCTCGGATGCCGGATGGTCCCCGCTGCCCACTGGATCGCCGCCGTCGCCGGATCGCCGTCGCCCCTCAGGAACGCCGTCGTCGTTGGATCGCCGGATTGTCGTTGGACAGGGATTTCAACGGACCCCGCGCCAACCGATTTCAATTTCAGGGAAGTATTTCACAGGAAAATAACTTTTTATTCACAGACACTTTGCTCTGCTTTTAATCACTGAATTTATTTCTATTTCAGATTACACACAATATGGATACGCGTTAGCGCTCACAAAATGGCCGTCCGTTGCCACGTAGGCTGGCCGTATATACGCGTCCGGCTATTAGTCGTACGCTGGAATGCTTAATAATATTAACTGCGATTAGTAACTCGCGGTCTCGTTGCAGATTCGCTATCGCTATTTGAATGTCTGCGCGCGTCGATATATGCTCAAAATTGTCGCACGTAATTCTCGATCGCCGCACCACTCCGATTTCACACACTCGTGAATCGTCGTTAATCAATGTTCTCGAATGTTCAATAAAGATGTTATAATTGTTACAACTCGCTTATCTCGATTCGCGGTTGCACACTCGTTAGCGATATTACGCCTCGCTCGCGGGTTATCTCCGGTTTTTAACAGAGAGACTCTAGCACGTCCGCACGCTAGGACTCTCCCGGATAGAAGACCCTGAGACTTGCTCCGCTCTCGCCGTCGGAGCTCGCCGCGTCTGCGCACCGGCATCCCCACCTCGGAGCACTCGCATTCCATTGCTCCGTTTCGCGTAAACATGTTTTCGACTTCGTCCGTTCGCGAAAACATGTTTTTCTGAGCGCTCGCATTCCGATGGATGTTTACGATAATATGTTCACCTGTAGAAATCTCCAAATATGTGTTTCCACGCTTTGAAAATTTCTGTACATATAATCTGAAATAAATTTCGTCGCACGCTTTACGACGATATTCTTCGCTCGCAATCCCTATATTCTTCCATGCTTCCATTATAGGGCTTTTCGCACGCTTATCTACCCTCGCTATCGCGAATTTCGAATTCCGCTCGGTGCGCGCATGAATCCCGCAATCCGCTGTATATATCAACTTGTTATTCGGTCTATCTCGTTAATCGGATGCTTCTATGCCCTCTTGTATGAGGCTCATCAAATTCCTAATTTGTCGCAGCGAGATTCGTGCGCGCCGCACCGGCCGCTATTCTATCGACGCGTGAGCGCTTGTCGCGCCCGAGCGAGCGTGTCGCGGGTTCCCTTGCACGCCCGTGACCTTGTCGCACGGAGTTAGCTGCGCGCCGTCATGGCTCGACTATATTCACCGAAATCGGTTCGTTCGGCCCGCCGCCGACACGATAAATGCAACAATGGCCGTGTATGTGCCTATTGGCCCGCGCGCATGTAACTCGATACGCGTTGCATCCAATATCATGCTTTCGATCACGTAGCGTTTCAGGGTCATCCCCGGTTGCTCCGGATATCCCGGTTTTGGGATATGAGGTCGCGCAATTAGTTTGAGGCGCGTCCATCCTGTGGCGGTGGGACCTCGTCGGGTTTTTTACCACGGTCCCCCCAAAGGTGTTCGTCATGTCCGTTTCACCGGATATACCCCGCGCGTCTATCTGGCCGCGCGCTTTTCCGATTTTCACCGGACCAACGTGAGCGTTTATCACTGGTGCTAGGGATCAGGCGCCGTATGCGTCTGTGCTCGACTATAGCTCGCGCTAAGATTTCACCGCGCGTCCCTTAGCTGCGCGTCGCGGATCGGTCGATCGTAAATTCGTGCATTCCGCTCGTGCACTCTTGTCGCGGTCACCATCCTGATCTCGGTCGATCGCGAAATCACCCACGTCTTTCGACTTTGCGTGTACCAGATTTATATTTACTGTATTTTCAGTATCCCCGATTAGCCTATCTATCTCCACATGGAAGCAGGGAAATGACGACTCGGTATATTTGGAATTTCCATGTCTTAACAAACATTTATTGTTCCTCAAGCACGACATGGTATGCAACTGCGCATCTCTAATATGCAAAACTAAATATATATATATATGTGTGCCCATAGATGTATATGTCTATAAAAAGGAAATAAGATGCCATTGAGCTATACAAAGCTGTAATCTAAGATAAATCTTATGCGTAGACTTTTATTCGTATGGCTGAATAAGAAATTAAAATTCAAAATAGTGGCTTTATCGTCCGACAAATCTTATCTTGCACACTTGATAATCTTACATAACTAGTCGCACGCTGATCTTATAATCTAAACGCATATCTTAACCTAAGTGTCACACATAATTCCGCTGGGAATACGGGTTACACTGTTTCATCGCTCTGAGGGTGAAGGGGGGGGCATAGGGCGGCGTCCTCTTCTTCCTCGTCGCCGACCTTGGCGTCGTCTGCGCGTTGGCTGCGACGCTGCTCCTCCTTCTCATCAGTCTCGCGCATCCGCTGTAATCTTATTTTCAGCCGCTTCGCTGACTCGACCCTCGTCACCGCCGGCTTGATTTGCACCGGTGTGGCTGGTGTCACTTCGCTGGCTGCGTCCCGCTCAGTCGACCCCGGTGTTGGAGGGCCATCTGAAACTGACGGTTTCA
>JASTWR010001589.1:0-39191 GCA_030770355.1 Harpagoxenus sublaevis | reverse complement strand
TGTTAATCCTTTTCTGTATCGACCATTGTTGAGCGAGCTGTCCTTGTCTATCACTACGAATCCGTACTTGCGCTGCCAACATTCGCTGCACAGCGCGCTGAATTCATCGTACGACATGTCGGTATTCACGTGATCGTTGTACACGTGTTTCAGATTGGTACCATCCTGTTTGAACAGGATCAGCAGGTTCGCGTTGTCGCGTATCAGATGTTTAGGTATTTTCGCGTACGTCTGACAGAGATAAAAACAGTCGACGTTCGAGTGCCTACCCATTGAAAAATACTCTCTCACGGTGTCTTGCTTGTCGCATGCCACGTCATCGAAAACGAATATCGAGTTTGAACACGCATCGCTCGGTGGAATGACGTCACTGTTGTTGGAGAACGTAAAGTAGCCGATTTCGTCGATCGACGTCAATAAATTCTCCAGATATCGATATTTCGGTTGCTGAAGCGACTTTGAGTAAACGTACACGTTCTCGAAACGTACACCGTGCGGGCTTTCCAACAAGCTTATCAGAACGTTGGTTTTACCGCAATTCGAGGGACCGCAAATGATGGCGCGTATAGTGGCCGGTAGCATCGTACCGTGCCTGCGCTTCTCCGCGTTGCCCCCCATCGACCGTGATCTATCGTCGCAGTTCGTCACGCGAATCGCCTGCGGTTGTCGCACGAATCTCATTTTTCGCATTTCTGACCAGAGGGCTGGATCGAGCGCCTATTTATAGGTGCGCGAAACCGCGCATCGCTCAGTAGCAAAAAAATGTTCGTTCTGTTATCAAGACCTTCCAATATTCGCGATTTTAGCGCCGAGCAGCTACAATTTGTACCAAAGGCTGTTCGTTGCAATTGTGTGGCGATTACGTCCACCACGTGTGGGACAGGCTTCCGGAACATATAAAGGCGGATTCGGAGGTTCAGCCAATATTGTCGGTGCTTAGAACATTATAATTTACCGCATCATCGAACGCACATCGACGGTCCGGCACCGTTGATAAAAAATTGCGGCGAATGCCAGCGAAAAAATAGGCAAAGGTCTCTTCAACCGCGCGATAAGCTCACTTCCGATCGAATTGCACATTCCCGGCTATCAGTTTTGCGGTCCGGGCACTCGGCTAAAGGAGCGATTAGCCAGAGGCGATCCGGGTGTAAATCCATTGGACGCGGCGTGTCGCGAGCACGACATAGCGTATTCGCGTAACAAAGATCTCACCGGGAGACACGCGGCGGACAAGGTACTCGCCGACAAGGCGCTAGGACGTGTCATCGCGAGATATTCGGCTCTCGGAGAGAGAGGTGCCGCTACAGCCGTCTGGGCTGCTATGAAAGCAAAGACGAAGCTAGGAATGGGTTTGCGAACCGTGAAAAAGAAGAAGAGAAGAGCGTCGAAAAAACGGATACTTCCGGCGACGAAACGAGGCGGTGTATTGCCGCTTTTACCGTTGCTGGGAGTTCTCGGTTCCCTGGCCGGCGGGGGCGGCCGGGATCGCAACGGCCGTGAACGCTCGCAAAACCGCGCGACGTCAGCTGGAAGAGATGCAACGTCACAATCGCGCCATGGAGGGCCGCGGACTTTATATCGCTCCGTACAAACGCGGACGGGGACTTGCGTCGAAGAAGAGGAGAGAAAAAAAAAAAAACGTCAAAGAGACGTTAAAAATGCCCACGGGTATTACGACTAACGTACAATTGAATCGACTGGCGAAACACATGCGCGTACCGTTCTTCAGGGGTGTTTTCATGCGTGACTCGTTACCAATCGGCGGTATACGCCGAAACGAGAGCGGTATTGTAAATTTGGATGATACAGCGGGCTCCGGTACTCACTGGGTAGCGTACGCAAAGAGGGGAAACCGCGCGATGTATTTTGACAGTTTCGGTAATCTTCGACCGCCGAAAGAGTTGGTGCGATATTTCGGACCGAGCGTGATGAAGATAGAGTACAATCGCACGCCCGTTCAAACATATGATCAGAACATCTGCGGACAAGCGTGCCTGCGATTTCTCCTGACAATAGACGACGAACGGCGTAAATTAAGAACTGACGGTGCGCCGTGGAGACTCAGTGTTAGTCGAACGGTTTTCCCGACATGTCTATGACATTCACGCTGACCGGGAAAAGCAGCATCCTCGCGGTGCCCTACTTTCCCGCCGTAGATTTAAGCGACGGTGACTACGAGCTCGGTCTAACGGTTTTTGAGACTTATCACACGATACCAAACGTGAATTCTTCGAATAATAAATTTTACTTTGACGAGGATGACACGGAAATTACGATACCCGAGGGATCGTACGAGATAGGAGCGATATACCGAGTTTTTGAAACGCGCTGTTTCACGGAAACGCCCGCGACGCGTAGCTCCTTCCATCAGCAATCGTACATCGGTCGTAGATATCGCGCAAGAGGAGACCGCTCGCGCGAATGGCGACGAGGGCGATGATGACAACGCGGAGTACGAGGATGATGAGGCTGTAAAATATCCGATAGTGCTCCGTGCTAATTACAACACGATGAAAAGTGAGATC
This sequence comes from Harpagoxenus sublaevis, assembly GCA_030770355.1. Lineage (NCBI taxonomy): Eukaryota > Metazoa > Arthropoda > Insecta > Hymenoptera > Formicidae > Harpagoxenus > Harpagoxenus sublaevis. Next base: position 36,666 of record JASTWR010001589.1, on the reverse strand, counting down.
AATTGCGCTTTCAGAGTAAACTTTAGCAAACCAAACAATATTGGATCACTGCTGGGATTCTCGTCGAAGCGTATATTGCAGCCTGGAAAATGGCACCGATCGGACCTACCGATTAATATCATCAATATAAACATTATCCGCGTAGAGTGTAACGTGACCGCGGGTGCGTACAGCAACGGCAAACCCGTTCACACGATACACGAATTTTCTCCGAGCGTGCCGCCAGGATATAAGATATCGGAAACACCGGCGCAGATCATTTACCTGCCAATCATCGCACGGAGCATTACTGATCTAACGGTACGCATCGTGGATCAGGACGGACGATTGCTCGACTTTCGAGGCGAAGAGATCACCGTCAGATTGCACGTACGACGGCGACAGCGATAACGCGCGTGAGTGTGCGCGACATATATAAGATGCTCGTGTTGAACGACTCGGAGCACACGAGAGATAACACTATTTACACTACGGTAGCGGTCAACGATATCGTTCGATCATTGTCATCACCAGCGTTAGGCTACGCTACAAATACGAGAAAGAAACTCACAGCGTCAAACGTTAAATTCTTACAATCTTTGGGATTCGCGGTGCGAAATATCTGAGGAATCATGACCGATATCCTTAACATTGGAAGCGAGCCGGTCTTTGACGATCGCATCGTCAAGATCGAGACTCACACGTACAACGCGTACGCCAACACAACGTTCGAGTATAGCGATGAGATACAAATACCCATACAACAGCAGGATCTGTATACGTTGCCGTGCGAAAGTTTTCTCTACGTCGAAGGAATATTGACGGTGAACAGAGTAGACGGTGAACCCGATAACGTGGTATTGGCGAATAATGCCGTCGCATTCTTGTTCGATGAGATTCGATACGAACTCGACGGTGTGGAGATTGATCGTAACAGAAACGTAGGAATAACAACAACGCTCAAGAATTACGCGTCGCTGTCTTTGGGCGCGAGTACGATTCTGAAAAACGCTGGCTGGGATATGCTTAATAACGCTGACATCACTTCTACGCGAAGAAACTTTACTTTTCACGTACCGCTCAGCATGCTACTGGGATTTTGCGAGGATTACAAACGCGTGGTGATCAACGCGCGTCATGAATTGATCTTGATACGATCGCGCAATGATAACAATTCCCTAGTGGGAAATCCGACGTTGAATCCTGCTATCAACGTACTCAAGATACAATGGCGAATGCCTCACGTGTTGCTGAACGAGATCAACAAACTGTCGATGCTGCGCGCCTTGGAAAACGGACAATATCTGAATATGAGTTTCCGTTCGTGGGATCTGTACGAGTATCCCCTGTTGCAAAACACGACCAAGCACTCGTGGGCTATCAAGACCGCGACTCAGCTCGAAAAATCGCGATACGTCATCTTTGCTCTGCAGACGGGCCGGAAGAATGTTATGACCAGAGAAATAACAACGTTTGATCATTGCAAATTGACCAACGTGAAACTTTATTTAAACTCTGAATTCTATCCGTACGATGATATGAATTTGGATTTTAGTAAAAACAAATGGGCGATTCTGTACGATATGTATGCACGTTTCAGTAGAGCGTATTACGGACGCGAGCACGTCCAGCCGTGTCTCGATGTCCCGAATTTTCTACAATACGCTCCAATAGTGGTCATCGATTGCTCTCGACAAACGAATCCGTCAAAAATGCCACCGTTGATGTCAGAATAGAATTCGATTTTATGGAGAATGTACCGCCGAATACCTCAGCGTACTGTCTCATCATACACGATCGCGTTATTCAGTACAACCCGTTGACCAACGTGGTGCGCAAAATTGTCTGAGCGTTCGCGGCAACGTCGAAGAAATATTTTTCCGATACAATAAAAAAGAGGGGGGAGCAGGGTATAAATCAAAAGTGTCGCGAGACGTCTGCATATTTGCGTGTCATTCTTCTCGAGTAACGCATCAAAGAGAAATCTTATGTCCGTACCAACGTTCGTGGACCTGCAAGGTTTCCTCGTCGGAATGAAATTTGTCGTGAAGGAGGTGGCTGCGAAAGGGGACCGTTCTGGCGCGTTACATCTTTGAACGCCCCATGCCGTGGAATCTCCTCATGAATTCCGACAAATCATGCGCTACCTGGTTGATCAAAAATCATCATGGATTACGATGGAACGACGGAAACGTGCCGTACAGCATGGTGAAACATCTAATTACATCGGCCGTGCTTGGTATGGAAGAGGATGATGATAATGACGACGAAACGCCGCCGACTCTCGTGTACGTCAAGGGAATCCAGAAACGCGAATGGCTGGTGGATCTGCTCGAAAATTTTGCGAGAAAGAAAATGATCATCGAGACTCTGGATGCTAATTACGAAGACATCGACTCTTTGAACAATATGGATGCCGCTAATACTGTGCGATGCGGAAAACATACGATGAACTGCGCGTTGCAAAACGTATTTAAAATATTTAACTGGTGGTCGAAACACGAGAAAGAAGTGGAATCTTTTTATACAACTTATAAAAATAAATAAATAAATGTATAACATATATGTACATTACAATGTTTTATTTTATATCTCCTTTTCCATCCACTTCGCATGAATATATATATGTAACAGAAAAATAAAGCCTTTCTTCAGGTCACGACGTACGACTTTATTTTCCACTCGAGCGATATACGCAACGTTCGCCTGAACATCGGCGCTCGCTTCTGTAGTGCGAGACGCGATTTGTTTACGAGCGTGAAAGATGAACCGATATGCCCGTCCTAAACTACGATATTTGACTCTTCGTAGAAAGAATCACGGCGCCATTCGGTTATGGTGTCTCGTGTTTACAGATCGGGCGAGCGTTCTAGCGGGTTTCTTGCTGCAGTTACGCCTCAGTCTGCAACAGTCGCTCGCCGGTTGTATAGCGCAAGTTGTTCGCGGTGACAGTTTTTAAATTTTTTTTAGTCATCAGTTTTTGTTTTGTGTGTGTGTGTGTGTGTGCGTGTGTGTGTATGTGTGCATGGTGGTGGTGGTGGTGGTGGACGCGGCTGGGGTGAACTAGGCTGTCGACGATTACTCCGGGAAATTCTACGATTGCTCGAGCGTCACTCCGTCGGGCGCGGACACGGGCACCCCCCTCCCCCCCAAATTAAGGTAAGAGCGAACGCGAACGCGAACGGCGGCGCGGGCGGGCGGCGGCGGCGGCGGCGGCGGCGGCGGCGGCGGCGGCGGCGGCGGCGGCGGCGGCGGCGGCGGCGGCGGCGGGCCCTACCCCTAACGCGGTACACCTCTTCCGCGCGGACCCTACGCGACACCCCTCCCCCGCGCGGACCCTACGCGGCACCCCTCTCCCCCGCGGACCCTACGCGGCACCCCTCTCCCCCGCGGACCCTACGCGACACCCCTCCCCCCGCGGACCCTACGCGGCACCCCTCCCCGCGCGGACCCTAAGCGGCACCCCTACCCCGCGCGGACCCTACGCGACACCCCTCTCCCGAGCGGACCCTACGCGGCACCCCTCTCCCCCGCGGACCCTACGCGGCACCCCTCCCCCCCGCGGACCCTACGCGACCCCCCTCTCCCCCGCGGACCCTACGCGGCACCCCTCCCCCGCGCGGACCCTACGCGGCACCCCTCCCCCGCGCGGACCCTACGCGACTCTAACGCGGCACCCCTCCCCCGCGTCACGTCAACACCCCTCACCCTCCTTTGTAATATGAGACGCCGGCTGTGCCGTCGTCCACCTCGCCCTCGGTTACCCCCCTGCCCCTCACCCCCCCTCATTGCCCCATGGGTCGGAACCGGGATACTATCACTACTGTCATTGTTTATTAAAAAGTTATAAACAAAAAAAATTTGGTGGGAAAAATTATTTAAAGCAGTGAATTGTTGGTATATTAAAAGGAAAGTTATTTAAAGCAGAAAATCGAGAGTATGTGCTTCAACTTACAAAGCACATACTTGTAAGTTAAAGCACATACAAAGCACACACTTGTAAAGCGCACCACTAACCTATAGGTTAGTGACGCGCTTTACAAGTGTGTGCTTTGTATGTGCTTTGTAAGTTGAAGCACATACTCTCTATTCTCTGCCTTAAATAACTTTCCTTTCAATATACCAACAATTCACTGCTTTAAATAATTTTCCCCACTAAATTTTTTTTGTTTATAACTTTTTAATAAACAATGACCGCCAGCTAAAACTTTTTGGAAGTCACTCAGGAGGGTGACCTTGACAACATATGTCAAGGTCAAGGTTGTTTATGCCTTTCAATGCTCAAAATAACTGCTATATTTTCAATTTTCTTTTTGTTAATAACTTTTTAACGAACGATGACCGCCGACTAAAACCTTCTGAAGGTCACTCAGGAGGGTGACCTTGACAACATATGTCAAGGTCAAGGTCATCGGTGAGGTTGGACCTAATATGCATATTTACCAAAAAATGTTTTAGACAAAAGTCGTATGGTTTCAAGGGGGACATAAGATGGTGGCAATAATTTGACCTTGGATGGTCGTTTGAAGCTCACGTGAACGTTACCTCCAATTTCTTACATGCAACCCCCTATATTGTAGTATATCGTTTGAAAGGGCATAAAATAAGAAAATTTTTGGCGCTAACCAGAGAGTTATTTAAGGTCAAAAATTGACTTTTTCCAACTTTGACCTTAAATAACTCCCGAACGGATTAACGTATCGACCTCTGGTTTGCGCCAAAATTTTTCTTATTTTATGCCCTTTCAAACGGTAAACTACAATATGGGGAGTTCTATTTCAAATTTTTGAGTTAAAGCCCCTGGGACACTAAAAAATATTAAGTAAAACTCCCATATTGCAGTATACCGTTTGAAAGGGCATAAGATAAGAAAAATTTTGGCGCAAACCAGAGGTCAATACGTTAATCCGTTCGGGAGTTATTGAAAGTCAAAGTTGGAAAAAGTCAATTTTTGACCTTAAATAACTCCCGAACGGGTCAACGTATTAACCTCTGGTTAGCGCCAAAAATTTTCTTATTTTATGCCCTTTCAAACGATATACTACAATATAGGGAGTTGCATGTAAGAAATTGGAGGTAACGTTCACGTGAGCTTCAAACGACCATCCAAGGTCAAATCATTGCCACCATCTTATGTCCCTCTTGAAACCATACGACTTTTGTCTAAAACATTTTTTGATTACATTGCAATTTTTCATGTTATTCAGCTGTCTAAGTTAAAATGGGACACCTTGTATATAGATTTATTTAAATTATAATTCTAAACAATAAGCAAAACCCGTTTGTAATTACCTCAGCTACGATTTGGCGTTGCTCCGCGTGCGGCGGGTAACTCCGAATGGCAAATAAATATTAATATTAATTATCGTAATTTTAAGCCAAATAACTGGAGTATCATTTAAAATTCAGACTTCTATAATTGATAAATAATCGTCGGCTTTATTTAACTTTTTTCTTAGATGTTCGAAATTCTTCCGCTCTCCCCTACAACCCTTGAAATTATTTTTGTTAATAAATTTGTTGTGGAATACAAAAGCAAAAGTTATTTTTTTAAAAGTAATTGTTGGGCCGACTATAAGAACCGAAAGAAAAATACATAGGAATTAATTTACAGGAGATACGAAGGGTTCTATAATTCACCCTTAAATCCAGATTTATCCCTTTAGAGGTTGATTAGGGCAAAATCCTGAAATACGTTTCTGAGCATTTGTATGGGTGACCTTTGTAAGCAAGAACCAAGTCGATATCTCATCGGGCCTAAGAGATATTGACAAATCCGTGAATGTAGATTTTAACTCTTTTCACACCCTTAAGGGTCGAATTTCTAAAAACCCTTCTTAGTGGGTGCTTACGTCATGAGAGGAATACACCCCTCGAATTTCATTTTTCTAGGTTCAGGGGTTTGGGCTGGGCGCTGATGAGTCAGTGAGTCAGTCAGTCGGGATATTTGCTTTTATATATATAGATAGATACTAAATATATCTTACTCTCTTAATTAGATTTAATTCAAGTCTAGATTCATTTGTATATCGCAGCCGGTACAAATCCCAAATATGTATTACATCATTTCAAAGTAATCTTAAACTAAAAAAAAATTATTAAATATCCAATGAGAATTTATTAATTATTTAAAATAATTTATTTAATTCACATTATTATTACAATGTATTTTTAAATGCCATTGTATCTAGTTTTTAATGTAATTTTAAAATAAATAATACTAAGATTTAAAATACTAAGATTACAATTAAATTGATTTAATTCGAACGACCGAACAAAGAACAAACACTATAATGTCTAATGTAAAAAGATATGTATTCCCTCGTGTATTCCATTTGCATATATACAGGACATTTGTTGACATCTAATTTGTTTTTAGTTTTTATCACATAGAACATAGTACATATATAAATTTGATTGTGTTTGCTTATCAACATATAAATTACAATTTCAAAAAATAAGCAAAACGCGTTGGTAATTAAATAAAGACGTTTATAATTGGCAAATAATCGTGGGCGTTATTAAACTTTTCCCTTAGATGTTTGCAATTCTTCCACTCTCCCCTACGGCCGTTAAAATTATTTTTGTTAATAAATTTATTGTGGAATAAAGAAGCAAAAGTTATTTTTTTTGAAAGTAATTGTTTGGCAGAGTTTAAGAACCGAAAAAATACTATTAATTAATTAATTTACAGGAGATACGAAGGGTTCTATAATTCACCCCAAAATCCAGAGATTTATCCCTTTAGAGGTTGATTAGGGCAAAATCCTGAAATATGTTTTTGAGCATTTGTATGGGTGACCTTCGTAAGCAAGAACCAAGTTGATATCTCATCGGGCCTAAGAGATATTGACGAATCCGTGAAAATACATTTTAACCCTTTTCACACCCTTAAGGGCCGAATGTTTAAAAATCCCTTCTTAGTGGGTGCTTACGTCATGAGAGGAATGCACCCCTCGAATTTCATGTTTCTATGTTCAGGGGTTTGTGCTGGGGATGAGTCAGTGAGTCAGTCAGTCAGTCAGTCAGTCACTCAGGACATTTTCTTTTATATATATAGATTTTAACATTTAACGAGCTGGCTTGTCACTCATACATCATTAGCTATATTCCGATATTCACTGTCGAATTGAAAATGTCTATAATATGTGATGTAAAATATAGACAAATTTTCAGTACTAGCAGTGAATATCGGATGGAACGCAGCCATTAACGCATGCATTTGGAGCGGTAAAGTATTTCTGTCTAATCTAATAATGTAATGTTTTTCATGTTACAGGTTGATATCGACAACAACAATATCTCGGCAAGAGATGGAGAACTGGTCGAGTTAAAGGCAGAGATTGCTGAGTTGCGGCGGCGACTCGCTGCCGTAACTACGCCGCCGCCACCACCAGCCCTACCACCACCACCAGCACAACCACCACCACCACTACCATCATCGTCATCAGCGGCACAGCCGCCGCCGCAGCAGAATATGGCACAGCCAGCACCGGCAACAAATATAGTATTACGTAAGTACAAAATCAACAAATCATTGTTGTAGCAAATGTGTAGTCTGTCTAGCCATTGATGACTGTACTTTGTAATAATTAATAAATTTATGTTTATGTTTTGTTACAGCAAAGAGATGGGAAAGAGCCGGGCAAAATAGATATTTCACAAACGGACGTGCTCGTGGAAGAGGACGTATTCGCGGAAGGGGACGTGGTCCCGGAAGGGGACGTGGTGGAAATAGAAAAACTTTTACACAAACGATTTATCTGTAAAATTTTTATTTCTCTTGATTCACTTGTTAGTTCGAGCGTATTTACTGCATGTATTTGTAAACATTCAATATAGACCTTTTTTGCTTTTGTAGATGAAAATATGAAATTTTGTTTTATTGCTAAAAAGAAAAATAATGCCTATATGGGAAATAACACTTTAAATATTATGTAAAATATCTATTTTCTGAGATGTATGTATGTGATTTAGTAATTAAAGACAAAAGTTTTCTATACAATCGCACTTGTCACTTATTTGCATATAAAGATAATATACTTCTGTAAAAATGCACAATGATGTACAACGTTTAAAACTTTATGGTTAAGCTCAGAAATCCTCAAATGATTCGTATTGGAAAGAGAAAAACGTAACAAGTTCTTAATTCACATAAGGCCCACTTCGAGAGCAAAGCCTAAAATCGATCTTACAATATTACGGACCTGCTACGCTTTTTTATTACTGTAACTTTTTATTTAAAAGTACATAAAGATTTAAGAATTGAAGTTAAGTCAAAAGTGATCGAATTCATTAGACACTTATAAAATAACCTAATCCGATTAAGTAATGGAATCTATATATTCCTAATTCTATATTTATGATAATCCGTAGAGTTTTAATGTCCTATCCATGCTGGTAGACGCGATATATTGTGCATTCTTTCCGAAACGAACACCAGTAGCCGCCGCTGTGTGATCGTTCAGGACCTTCAATTCCTGCCATTGCTTACAGAGATATACTCTGAAAACAATAAGACATAATATAAGCAACCTTAAATCAATTCACGTTATTTAATAAATGTTAACACATATCATGACGATTTTGTTATTAATATTTTATACATATATTCGCTATATACTGAGATACAATAAGTTTCATTAAAAATTCTCGATTCTTAGAAATATGAAACATCCTGTATTTACTAATTACTCTATGTAATTAATTCTTCATTATATATTAGTATCAACATTTTAGAATGATTAATAGCTATCAAGAACCAATAAATTCTGTATTTTACCTGACATCCGTTCCTGTCACAGCCAAGTAAGTCCCACTTTGGTCAAAGCAAATATCCTTCACTTCATAAGATTCCTCCAACTGTAATGTCTTAAAGTTCTTCAGCTTACGCAAATCCCAAATTTTAACGCATGAATCTTCCGCAGCTGTCGCCAAGCAATATCCATTCTCGGAGAAACTGATGGCTGTGATTGGACCTGTATGTCCCAAAAAGTTCGCAACATTAGATTGTTCTTTCAAATCCCAGATCTTCACCTGAGAGTCCGCTGTACCAGTGCCGAAAATTAAACCAGGATGGAATTGCGCCGTTGTCAATGGTTGCCCTGCTTGTCCTGCAACCTTTAAACAGGTCATGATATGTATGGAAAAAAAGAGTGAGAGAGGGAAAAGAGAGAAAAGGAAGGGTAGAGCCTTTTATACTTTCTAAAACTGGGAACAATTTTATCATTAAATATAATAGTACATTAGTTTAAAACGTACTTTAGTCAGTAATCTGCCAGTACGTATATCTGAAAAGGCCCAATGCTGATTCAGGGAGGAGCTTAGCAAATAACAGCCGGTTGGATATAGAGACAATCCGGTCACAGGTGCATCATGAGCTTTTAATAACAATGTCGTTTGACTGGTACCAACCACGAAACAAACAAACTACAATAATTCTGTATTTTTTAGGTTCCAGTTTAAATATGTTTAATTTTATAATATTTTTGATACACTAACTTACAGTAACCGATAAATAATTATAGATATACAATATTTTGGCGCAACTAGCGTATTTACTATAATACAAATTATTTTTGTAATTAAAAAGGTTTAAATTGGCTCACCATTATCGTCACCAATAATACTGATGTAATCAGTGACTAAACTCGTTTGCGATTCACTATTTGATTTGCTTTCTTTTGTATAAATACTGCCATTTTCATCGTCGTTTCCATCGGCTTCTTTGAACAGCTTAGGGCATATGGTAGCATAAGTGTGAGTTCTACGAGCATAATATACAGGGTGTCCCGAAATTCGCGAATCAAAATACCATAGCAATAAAGTTCTCGAAAAAATAAATTTAAAACGTATTTGCCACTTTTCGTTCCGAGCAGTAGTTTCTGAGATAAAAAGGTTTAAAACGTGGCCAATTACAGATTACGATTAAACGGAAGCCTGTCCGTGAGTCGCGCGTCAATAGTGTTAGTGACCGCGAACTTCACGCTCTCACAGGTATTAGACAAAAGATTGTTTGCGTGACGTCCGTATAATACCGCATGTTGCGTGTAATATTTGTTGCGAATTAGATGATGCTGTTAATAAACAACGCGTGTTTAAGCATAAATTTATTTTATTCATTACGTAATGAATAAGATAAATTTATAATTCATCAGAATTATATCGCTACTAATTTGTGTATCACAATATCAATAAGAAATATGAATAAGAGTAAAATAATTGCAATCAAGTGGCATACATACGAATCAGTATTTCTTTACAATAATTCTAATCTTTTTAATTTTATACATCTATTCCTTTATTCTCTTTAGTCTTTAATTATATCGAAAAAATTTATTTGATTATTTCTTTCTTATCATTCATTCATTCATCCTCTCAAAAATGTACCGGTTATACATTAATACTTACGTGATATTACTACTCATACATACATATTACTACTTACGTGCATACTGATTTATAACTATGCGAATTTTAAGGTAAAGTAATTCCATTTGTCATTACAGCTAGTGACTTACTTTTGAATTAATTGATTGAATTTTGGCCCAATTATGTACTAAAAATTTAAACAACTGTAACGATGCACCCCTGAATATGCATCGTTCCGTCCGTCCACCAGCCGAGCCGACCGACCGACCATCTGTCGGGCGAAGAACGGGGGCGGAATGCCCCCACATATTTTTAAACGATTAAAGTCGGCGCACTCGCCGCCGGATATCGATTCGGGACAAACGGATCGATATCCGTACGCGCCCGAACAGTATCGAGCGCGTTCGCGACGCCGGAGCGCTCGGCGCCCCTACTCCGGCCCGACATCCCCGCCACGTGCGGCTCCGCGTAAGCGATACCCCCGCTACCGAAATAACGAGCCCAGGGGGTATAAAAAGGCAACGAATTTGCCTAATTGGAAGACTCCGTCGCGAGCCAGCATTCCGACCAGACCTGTCCGCTGCTCACGACTTCCAGTCCCGATCCTGATTCTAGCAAATCACCAAGCTTTGTCGACGAGGTTAAGAGTACTCAGCCTTTATTCGGGAGTTCCCGTACGCCGACACCGCTGTCCTGAAGTTTCCGGTCGCACCGTCGAGGTTGAGCGTACTCGTCTCTTCCGAGAGTTCTCGGTAACCGGTACCACCGTCCTTCCACACGTAAAGTCCACGTTTCGTACAAGAGCGTTCTCTGTACGCCGGGCGTACCCGGCCGTGGTCTTTTCCTTGACGTGCACCGGACAGAGCGTGCTCTGTCCTGCCGGGTGTCCCCGGTTGCCGTCTACGTGTACTGCGGAGGAGAGTACTCCTCCCAGTCGGGAGTTCCCGATTGCACGCAGCATCCTGACATCCTGTCGGAATCCTTGCGTCGCGTATTCACACGCCATTACAACGCGCTCGTCCGTACGGCCCCGCGTGCTGTACCCACCTCGCGCTATTGTAATCCACGCCTAATCGCTCCGCGTGCCGTGCCCGTCTCGCGCCCATCTTAGGCATTTACGTGAATCCTGTAAATTAAGCGCCGCCTACTTACACGCGTCACTTACGCCCCACGCGGGCCATCGACCGCGCTACTTTCACTTTCCGCGACGCCCCACGTGGGCCATCGACCGCGCCCATCGACCGCGACACGAAGCGTCCCGTCAACTACCGCCGTAGGCCGACCCCGCAGATCCGGGAAACTACCGCGCATCACCTTGCGATCACCTTATACGCGAATTATAAAGCGAATTTACATTTATAACAACCACGCGACAAATAAGTTGTAAAAGCGATACCGAGGCTGTCGCCTCGTCTCAATATTGTAATTCTAACAAACTCAGTTTATAATAAACTTTCCGTAAATTACAAAACACCGTTATCTCGTCTCTTCCTCCGCGCCTATTTCTCGACCCTGACCAAGCCGCGAGCTAAGATCCGAGCATCGGGAAAACAGGTTGTTTTATGGCGCCCGAACAGGGACTCGACTGTTAGGAAGAGACGTTCACGGAAACAGTGTAATGCGAAGCGAATATTACCGTCTTAGTAAAATCGATTTAAGTAACGAACTCCGGAAATACGGTCTAGACACCGAAGGCAGCATCGACGTACTGCGACAAAGATTACGCCAGTATTTTAACGAACACCCCGAGATGTTCGCGAGTACCGCGTCAAACGAAGCCCTCCTCGGGTCCGCGCCCGCGATCACTGTAATACCCGCAACACCGGTAGAAAACGCGCCTGCAATAGAATCCGCCCCCGCGTCAACGCACATCATGAATCAAATGCGTAAATGGGGCCTACATTTCGACGGAAAAGACCCGTGGGGGCCTTCCTGGAACGTATCGACGAGTTAAGGGCCGCATACGAATTCTCCGACGTACACTGGCTACGAGGCCTACCCGAGCTACTCAGGGGGGACGCACTTCTTTGGTGCCGAAATAACCGCGAGAGCTGGGATAGCTGGGCCGACTTTTTAACCGATTTTAAAGATACATTTTTACCGCGACGTTACCGGCTTCAACTCGTAAACGAAATCCGCGACCGAGTACAGAAAGAGGGGGAACCATATGTCAAATACGCGACACATATGATAGCACTTATGCGTCGGGCGGGTGGATATTCTCCCGAGGAGCAAGTCGAGCAACTCTACGAGAATCTCCATCCTGATTACCAGAATCGGATCTGGCGGAGCGACGTGCGCAATCCCCGGGATCTCCAACAACGCGCGGGCGAATTTGAGAGACTCCAAGTCAATCGCAAAAAGCGAACTCCCGCGAAAACCGCGGAGCCACTGATAGCCGCCGCCGCGTACAATCGCAGTGAATGTTGTTGGAGATGCAAACAACGAGGACACACGCGTTTCGATTGCCGTCGCCCCGCCCAGAAATTTTGCTCGCAATGCGGCAAGGATGGCGTTCTTACCAAGGACTGCCACCCGTCGCCGGGAAACGGAACCGGGACCGCGGACACGCCGGCCGTCCCCCGGTCCTCACAATAAAATTTACGCCCCGGCCGCACTTAACAGTACGCGTAAGCAACCGTCCGCTCGACGCGCTTTTAGACACCGGGTCCGAGGCGTCCTTTGCTAACGTACACACCGCCCAGCTCGCGCAGACTCTCGGTTTTCCGATAACACCGGAGGAGGGGGAGATCCAATTAGCCAACGGCCATCACATTAGATTGCCCGGCCGCGTCCGTTTGCCAATCCTCGCCGACGAACGAATAATCTGGCATACATTTCGGATAATGCCGAACTTACGAAGCGCGCTACTCTTCGGGATAGATTTTTTGGCCAAGCTAGGCCACTCGATACCGGTCCCGGGACCCGCGGACGCGCCCAAGTCGACACCGGCTACCGCAACCACCGAAGGGATAGTCCCGCGCACCCCCGAGGAGGAGAAACGGCTTCAACGTTTTTTACGGGAAGAGCTACCGTTGTTCGACCAAATCACCGGTCCCACTGACCGAACCGAACATCATATTCGCGTAAAGAATAACGTACGACCCATTAAACAACGGTACCGCCCGCGAAACCCGGCCATGCAAACGATCATCGACACCGAGGTCGATAAAATGATAAATGACGGAATAATTGAACGCTCACATAGCGCCTGGAGCTCCCCTGTCGTCGTGGTCCGCAAAAAAGACGGGGGGCATCGATTTTGTATTGACTTCCGCGCGGTTAACAACGCGACTGACCCGGACGCCTACCCTCTCCCCCAGATTAACGCGACTCTGGATAAATTGCGTGGGGCAAAATATCTTACAACGCTCGATCTGAAAAACAGATATTGGCAAGTGCCCCTCACGCCATCGAGTCGACCAGTCACCGCATTCACGGTACCCGGGAAAGGACTCTTTCAATTTAAAGTCATGCCGTTCGGTCTCCATTCCGCCCCCGCGACGTTTCAACGCCTGTTAGACACCGTGCTCGGCCCCGAACTTGAGTCTCACGTGTTTGTATCCCTCGACGATATAATTATTATCAGTGAAACTTTCGACCAGCATATACAGCTGTTACACGAGGTATTCCAACGACTTCGCGCCGCGAATCTAAAATTAAATCCGGATAAATGCCGATTTTGTGTCGACCGATTACGGTACCTTGGACACGTGGTCGACCGCGAAGGGCTTCGCACCGATCCGGAGAAAACGCGAGCAATCACTCGATGGGAACGTCCTCAAAGCGTGAAGGATATTCGCCGGTTTTTGGGAGTAGCCTCGTGGTATAGGCGCTTTATCAAAGATTTCGCGACCGTCGCCGCGCCTCTCACCGCGTTAACCCAGAAAAATGCGCGATTCAACTGGGGGGCAGACGAAGACGCCGCGTTCGAACAACTCAAACAGACACTCACCACCGCGCCAGTTCTCGCTTGTCCGGACTTCTCGCGGCGTTTTATCTTGCAGACCGACGCCAGTACCTCCGGCCTCGGGGCCGTACTTACGCAGAATTTCCCGGAGGGAGAGAGGGTAATTGCCTACGCGAGTCGAACACTAAACTCGGCCGAAAGAAATTACAGCGCGACCGAGCTCGAGTGCCTTGCCGTAATTTGGGGGATCCGGCGGATGCGCGACTACCTGGAGGGATACTCATTTACGGTCATCACCGACCACCAGTCCCTCCGGTGGTTACAGAAGCTGGACGCCCCTACCGGGAGACTAGGACGCTGGGCATTCGAGCTCCAGCAGTTCGATCTAGAAATAAAATATCGAAAAGGGACATTGAATCGAGTCGCGGACGCTCTCTCACGCCAACCCGTGGCCGCCGCGATCACCGAACCTCCGCGTTGCCGCTGGTACCAGCGAACGCTTCGCGCCGTGCAAAACGCCCCTCGCGACTTCCCGGACTACGATATCAGGGACGGGAGATTGTTCCGCCATGTGCTCCACGAACTGGATTTCAAAGAAGTCCCCGCCGACGGTCAGTGGAAAGAGTGCGTGGCGAAAAACATACGACCGGAAGTCCTCCGCCGAAACCACGACGCGCCTACCGCCGGACATCTCGGCATAGCAAAAACGATCTCTCGCATTGCACAATTGTATTACTGGCCCGGTATGTTCAGAGACATTGCGCGTTACGTGCGAAGCTGCCCGAAGTGTCTCAAACACAAGGTCGCGCAAACCCGGCCGGCCGGTACGTTACACGCGACCGCTGTTGCCCGCCCGTGGCAACAAGTAACGTTGGATCTCGTCGGACCTTTGCCCCGCTCGTCAAAGGGGCATACATGGGTCCTGACGATGCAAGACCGCTTCACCAAGTGGTTAGAAATGCGCCCCCTGCGCCGCGCCACTGCCGGCGCCGTCACAACGAACATTTCGGAGGCCGTGATACTCCGCCACGGATGCCCGGAAGTAATTCTGTCCGAAAACGGGACACAATTACGATCCGCGCAACTAGAGAAAATGCTCGCCGCGCACAATGTTCGACACGCATACACGCCTGTACACGCGCCGCATTGCAACCCGGTGGAGCGCACCAATCGAGTAGTCAAAACGATGATTTCCCAATATGTAGAGAAAAATCACCGGAATTGGGATGAACGGCTCACCGAGTTGCAATTCGCGTATAATACCGCCCGACATGAGGCCACGGGCTATACGCCCGCCTACTTAAATTTCGGCCGCGAGCTCGTATCCCCGCTTAACCGCGACGCCGCCCCGAATATCGCCGCCCCCTCCCCACCTGATGTAAGACGCCGACACCTCGAGGAAGCCTACGAACTCACACGAATCCATCTCGCACGTGCCTTTCAGAGGCAACAAAAATATTATAACTTGCGGCGCCGCCCGTGGACGCCGAAAATAGGGGAGTGGGTATGGAAACGCGAATATCCACTCTCCAACAAAGCCGCCGCGTTTAACGCGAAACTTGCACCAAAGTTCCGAGGCCCCCTCGAGGTACGACGAATCGTATCCCCTGAAACTGTGGATCTACGAGATCGCGGCGGAAAGTGGATTCGCCATATCCACGTTCAGGACTTAAAACCTGCGCCAGCCGCCCCACCATCCGGAGAGAACGATGACACGAGTTCTGAAAACAGTGACGACGAAAACAACGAGATGCCCGTCGACGCCGAGAACACTAACGACTTCGATACCGAAAACAATGAGACATACACAAAGACCAATGACAATAATAATGAGACGATCACCGAGGACGATGATGAGATAGAAGAGCGATAAACATCAACACCCCCTCCAGCCAGAAAATTCACGACAAATATCAATAGAAACCCCAGACAGACCACCGCGAGACTCAGATAGACAGCAACCGTCGTCATGAGCACACCAGCGAAGAACACGGTCGAGCAAGACATCATCGAGGAGATCAACGCTCTACTGGCTGAGCCAGTAGAGTACGATCCGGAGAATCCGGACTTCGGCGCGACGTGGACGCGGCTTTTCAAGCCCGGAACAGTCGCAACCGCCGCCGCCGTTACCGAGACAGCCGTACGACCACCGGCGAGGAAAAGCATTCCCGTCGTAGGGTGCCGACTGCAAAGGTTGGACCAACAACAGCGGCAGAAACTGGACTGGTTAACATCACCACCGCCGCCGCTGCCAAAACAAAGACGAGTCGCAAGTAGGAGGGAGTCACCGGTTCCCGACCAAATGTGGGCGAGGGGGGAGCGGGGCGAGGGGTTTCGGCGGCGCGGGGCAAGGGAGGGGGGCGTGTGCACTTAGGGCGAGGTGGTCCGCGGGGCAAGGGAGGGGCGTGTGCACTTAGGGCGAGGAGGTCCGCGGGGGCAAGGGAGGGGAGCATGCACTTAGGGCGCGGGGGTCCGCGGGGTAAGGGGAGGGTGGCGGCCTACAGCGTGGGTCCGGGGAGAAAGGGGGAGGGGCCTTAGGCGCGCGCCCGTCGGGGGTATGTTTCTAAATGCTGCGTCTTGCCCTGCATAAGCGATCATTGATATATTTTACGATCAATTATAGTGACGTTAATGTCCTCTTCACTTTTCTAGAAAGAGATGTTTATCACAGATTATGTTTCTTTCAAGTATGCACATGCGGCCTGCATTTTTTGCTCAAAAGAGCCCTTTGTCGAACCATGCCTTTGCGACTATAAAAAATAGCGCGAGCGCCAGTGACAGGCTGCTATAATTTACGATCAATTATCGCAGCGCCGATGTCCTCTTCATTTTTCTAGAAGAAGACGTTTTATCGACGAGCATGTCACCATTCGACACGGACATTTCGTGACCCCATTCGGTTAAAATTTTGCGAGCGCATACTAGTTTTAACCGTCGCGTTTTTCTTCATTTTTTTCTAGAAAGGGTCGTTTTTTTTGGAGTCATGTATTGTGCAGGATCCTTCGACCTATTATTGACTCACTAAAGTTAGTACGTCTCTACTGGACGGAAATTGGTCCACTGATCTAAATCTTTCTTTTAACTCCTATGATTGTCTTCCACATGCGAAAGGAATAAGATCTCAAATGCTCTCCATATAATTATCATAAATAGTAAATGTCGTAAATGTCAAAAAACGCATTGTGTTCCCTACTCCAAAAATTTTTCTTGGCTACCATGACTGCCTTCTTCATAGTGTCCAAGCCACCGAATTCGCACAGTCTTCCCAGCGTTTACACGGTGAAGTTCGTACATAATCTAAAGAAAACTTATATAAAATTTAAATTTAAAAATGGAAAACAACGTAGAACATTTCATTGAAGTTATCTACCCTGTACGTGGGGTAAGTAGTGAAGTGATATAGTGATTATTGTAAAAAATTTCCTGTGAAACATAATTCATAGTGTTTTTTTTTTATTTTTTAGTGGTTGTGGGTTGACAACGAACCCATTGCGGAAGTACAGGTGTACGATCTTGTCCGAATACGGATAGATCGCCGAGACCAGGTAATGGTTTTGGCATACATATATAATTATATTTATATTTTAACATTAAATTAGTATTTATGTTTAATATGTATTTTTTCAGGGATGGTTAAGGCTGGAGCAGATTAGAATCCCGTATTTTTTAAATCTTTATCAAATGCTGAGTGTTAGATTTAATAGAAGATTGGATCGTGAAAATAATGATGACATCTGGTCGGCGCGCCACACTATATTTTGTCTTAATACATTGTTTGGTGAAGATTAAAAAATAAATATTTGTTATTATAAAAATAAAAATTGTTTTTAAAAATAAAATTTACTTTTTAATAAAAAAACATCTTTCAAAAATTATCTTGTAAAAAAAATTGTTTTATAAAACAATATCATGCTAAAATAAATTTTTATTGTACATTTATCATGTGTTCATTCTTTCAGTTACTTTCCTTCTTAGATTTAGATATTAAAATATTTTACTAAATTATTAAAATATAAAAATAAATATTGTTATATTTTATTATAAATTTAAATGTCGGTTAACATGTCCACTAATGTTCGGATGGCAGATTTCACGCGATGCGCGAACGGAAGAAAGAAAACGCGAGCGGGAGAAAGAGAGCGCGAACGGGAAATATACCGCGATGAGAACAAGATGCCATAACCAAAATGGCGTCATGAAACGTGCTGACGCGCTCACCAAAACTCCAGATCTTCCCCTTCCTCCGCGTGACGTCACATTACGATCATCTCGTTCCCACTCGCGTCTTCTTTCTCCCGCACGCGTCGAGTACGTCTCCCTTTGGTTCAACAAGGGGTATACGGCCCGACCGTAACGGTAACCATCTCTCTCTCTCCCTCTCTCACTCCCTTTTAAAAAGAAAAGAAAGAGAACGCTTAGCTCCCGAGCTACAAGAAATCAGAGCACAAATATTAAATATATATATATATAAAGAAACATTAATAACAGAAAAAAGAAACAATAATAATAAAAAAAAATAATAAAAAAGAAAATATTAGTAATGAAAATAAAAAAACATTAATAAATAAAAGAACCTGCAGCAAGACTCGAACCAGCGATCTCGCGATTATGAAACTAACGCGCTGCCCACCGCGCCACGCTTTCAGTCGAATACTCGTACTTACAATTTTAACCAAATCGGGGAGAGGAACGTCTGGCCCTCCCCATGTAATATTTTGTTAATATTTTAATAATTTTATTAATTTTTTAAATTTATAATAAATGGTATATAATCACAATTTAAATAGGAATAGAGGAGAAGGAGGTGGAAGGAAAATTAAATAAGTAAAAAATAATTTAGATATATGTTATACATTTATTCATGTTAACCTACTACATCAATAGATTTCTCTCTCGATGCATCATACATAATGTCATCCATAGCATACGCTATTAGTTCGCAATCTACAATTGACGTTTGATCGTAATAGCTGTGCAAGAAACTAAAGGCATCGCATTTTTCGGTAATACGATTTCTTCGTAGAATACTTGCAAAATCGGTGAACTTTGTATCTACATCTCTCGCAAGCTGATATAGCTCGCGGAAGACATGCTCGACGCAGTGTTCGAGCGTGAGTAAAAAGAGAATAGTTGCAGGTTTCATGTACAAATAATTATTGCGCGATGACAATTTTACAAGTTTATCGTCACGCATTTGTACAACTTCGAGTATTAGATAGTCAGCGACTGACCGACAGTTGACTGCACGAGTCGCTCGACATCCATGCGTCTATCGATGAGCACCGTCCACGTTCCATGATGAATCGCGATTTTAAATCCTCGGTTGTCGCCAAGGACCAATTCCACAAAGGAACCGTGTGGAGGTCTCACGCTGACCCCAATGTCCAAATATTTGTGAGCTGTAGGTGTCAATGCAAATCGTCTGCTCAAGATACGAGGCGTATAACGAGGTTTCGATTTATCGAAGAAACTGTAGAAAAAAATAAAATAGATAAATGATTTATGGAAAAAATAGGTTTTGGAAAAATATATGCAAAGTAATACTTACGTATTAGGCTGGTTCGATGGAGTTTCACAAGGAATCGGCACGTAATAATTCATACTTGTGCTGCTTCCCGCAGAGGAGTACATCGCTGTTGGTTACAAGATTCGAACTGCTTCCACACGGGTGACTGATGCAAGACTGAACATGTCTGAACATGTGTAACGATCGCGTACGACTCTTTGTAACAAAATTATAAGGGAAGGGAAGGGATTATTCCCCTTCCTTCAACATTTCAAGCGCCAATGTCAGCGCTGCTTACGTAAAAGATATTAAAAAAATTCTAAGAAATCGAAAAAAGTAAACGTTATAAGAAACGCAAAGAAAGCCAACGGATCTTTCAAACATTTGTTAACCACTAACAACTAATGGGGAAGAGGAAAAGGACATTACACATTGTAAAATTCATATAATTTATTTTTTTTTAAATTTCAATTCTTTCTGGCGCGACCACCAGTTAAATAATTTTAATACATTTTGTAATGCGCAATTCTTAACATGTTTTCCGCATCGCATAGTATTGGTATCATCTAGATTATTTAAAGATTCGATGTCTTCGTGATCCGCGTCCAGAGTCTCGACGATCAGGTTTCTTCTCGCATAATTCTCAAGCAGATCCACCAACCATTCCAGTTTCTGGACATCCCTTGACGTACACGAGAGTCGGCGGCGTCTCATCATCATCATCCTCTTCTGTACCAAGCACGGCTGATGTAATTATGCGTTTAGCCATGTTGTACGGCACGTTTCCGTCTTCCCATCGTAACCCATGGTGATTTTTAATCAACCAGGAAGCACACGACTTGTCGAATTTTGTGAGGAGACTCCACGGCATGGGGTGTGTAAAAATGTAATGTGCCAGGATAGTCCCCTTTCGCAGCACCGCAACCTCCTTCACGACAAATTTCATCCCGACGGTGAATCCTTGCAGATCGACAAACGTAGGCACGATCATGACGCAACGAAGGAGCGATCTGTACTATACCTTATCGCGATGCATCTGTCTCTCTTATATCGAATATTTTGCAGACAGTGCAATTTACGTGATCTTGCGCACCACGTTCGACAACGGGCTGTATTCGATTACGCGATCATGCAAGATGAGACAATAGGCGGTAGTATTCGCGGGTACATTTTCTTTGCAGTCAAATTCTATTCGCACATCCACGGTGGCGCTCTTGACAGACTCGTTCTGTCGCGAGCAATCGATGACAACAAAAGGTCCTTGCATCAGGAATGTGGCCACTGTGCACAACGTTTCAAAGCAGTCGAATCCGTAATAAGTTTTACGGAAACGTGCATACATATCAAACAGGATGGCATATCGGTTTTTGTCAATGTCTAGATTCATGTCGTCATACGGATAAAATTCAGAGTTTAGATAAAGTTTCACGTTGGTCAAGTTACAGTGGTCGAATCGGCTAGCATCTCGAGACATAACATTTTTTCGACCAGTTTGGAGAGCAAAGATGACGTATCGCGGCTTTTCTAGCTGAGTCGCAGTCTTGACAGCCCACGAATGCTTGGTCACCCCTGTTGAGCTGGCCCCCCCACCTTGCAGAAATTAAAAATCAAGTAGCGCAAAATTACGAGCTATTTATGAGCTTTCACATCCTGCAAATTAAAATTTTTGAGCTCGTCACGCTGAATAGGAATTTAATATTTTTTGTGGGGGGGCTGAGTCAACGTTGACTCAGCCCCCCCACCTTTTAAAACTAGACATATCAAATCGATTTTTACGGCAAAATTAGGAGCTATTTATGAGCTTTCAAAGTAGTATAGTTTCGATTTTTGAGCTCACCCCCTTAATCCCCAAACAACCCCTTATTTGATGCAACTCAAAAGAAGAATGTTGAGAAGAGTAAAAATACGTCGTATTGCGAATGTAGCGTATAAAATCAAAAGATAAGCTCTTAAAATACGTTTATCTCGAATATCGAGTTACAACCCCTTCGCGAGAAAACCACCCCACATCTCCACGGCACAAGAGAGAACTATACTTAAAACGATAGAAATTAATTATTTGGCAACTAAATATTGTTTACTTATTTATGAGCTCGCAAAATACGTGCTTTTCGAATATCGACCTTTAACCCCCTTGCAAGAAAACCACCCCACATTTACCCGGTACAAGAAAGAACTACTTAAAACGATAGAAATTAATTATTTGGCGATTAAATATTGTTTACTGATTTATGAGCTCGCAAAATACGTGCATTTCGAATATCGAGCTCCAACCCCTTTGCAAGAAAACCACCCCACATCTACCCGGCACAAGAGAGAACTATATTTAAAACGATAGAAATTAATTATTTTGCAACCAAATATTGTTTACTAATTTATCAGTTCTTAAAATATGTGCAATCTTATTGTTGAATTATAACTTCTTTTTCAAGAATACTATTATATACCTGCTATCCGGAGAAAATGTACTTTATTATACTTAATTATACTTATAAAATATTAATTTATATTTTGCCTAAATTAATCTTTTAATAGCCCAAAGTATGCAATTTAATAATTTTTTTTATATCTTGTCAACTATAAATTTAAAGAAAGTTAAATTACGATAATTTTTAGTTTATATTTTGATGAGTCTATTAGTATACATATATTCTTTTTATAAATTGCTTTTTTTATAAATCTATATCAATACGTAATATGTGAAATAGGTATAAAAGGCTGCTGCAGATATTTGATCTTAAATTCTATTACAACATTTAATAATTTTCTTACACCTATTTGAAAGGATATGAAGGAATTAATGGAATTAATAACAATTTTTACTGTCTAATTTTGTTCAAAAATATAAATTTATCTATTATATTATTATTGCATGTAATTTGGATTTTTATATAAAACAAAATTGCCTTTTTTTATAAAAAAATAGTACATTAGAGGAAAATATATTTTAAATACATTCTATTTATTACAACTAGTTATAGTATAGCTTATTTAAATAACATTACTTAACATAAATAGTTACATAATATTATGTAATGCTTCATAGTATATAATATTAAATGGTATATAATAATAACTGTATATTTCCGTTGAAATTTGATGATACAGTAATTTCTGTCTCCTTTAAATCGTCATACTGTATCCAGGAATTATCTCTTCTTTGGCAAATAGCGGTAAAGTGTCCTATTGTTTTTGGGTCAGAATTGCGTGTTCCAGAAGATCTTAGATTAACCACTCCTCTTAAGTGGTACGGTTGAGACATAAAACTACATTTTAGAGTAGTTGGTATGTCAGAAAGTCGTATGGTTTTATTCACATTTTCGATGTCATATAATTCAAATATTATAAAATCCCCTGTAAGATAAAAAATCATTCTTATGTTAGTAAAATATAAAATATAATAAAATACATATAGATGGAACAATTTAACAAAAAAAGAATATTTTTTTAATACTCATTATAAGCACTTTTTACTATTTCTATCCATTTTAACCCTCCGTCGACCACGTCTACTAACAATAAGTATTATATATATTGCAATACTATAAAGAAATATATTTAATAAAATAAAAGTTGATATTTATTATACCTGCTTGGGGTGGAGCAGTTGTTTCAACACCAATACAATTTTTTCTGCAACATTTACTAGCGCCGCCCAAAAGAAAATGTTCTTCAACCATGTTGCTAAATTGTTCTTCTATGAGAAATGCATGTTGGATTTGCAATGTTGGAAAATATTTCTTTCGTGGAGGACAGTTTTCATCACACGAAGATGTTTCTTCCAGACTTGGCGTTGTTAAAAATAATTTTGTGCATAAATATGCAACAGTAACTTCACAATTAATAAAGCCGCAATTGTGAGATCCTAATTCAACCGGAAAAATATCTTGCAAAATTTTGGCACGATTATAATACGTATTTCTTGAAATTCCTTTTGTTGATGTATCTAACACCATTTGGAAAAATAAATCTTTTTGTGCTATGAAACTACACTTATTTGCAAATGCTTTGCTATCGTAAACTGCTGCTAAAAATAATTGAAATACGCTATCAAAAGCGCAAGTATTCGCCAGCGTTAGTTTTCTTCCTTTTATATTCACAGCCTTTAGTTTTAAGCAATTACCATTGCTTAAAATGGGAACTTTCGACAGTTTGTCATGTAATATAAATTCATTTTTATTGAAATTTTTGTGTAAATATCGCGATTTCGATTTTGGTGCCGCTAATCCACGCCAATTCTCTACATCGTTAAGACTTGACATCTTACTTGTGATAC
Source organism: Harpagoxenus sublaevis (assembly GCA_030770355.1). Taxonomy (NCBI): domain Eukaryota; kingdom Metazoa; phylum Arthropoda; class Insecta; order Hymenoptera; family Formicidae; genus Harpagoxenus; species Harpagoxenus sublaevis. Next base: position 12,624 of record JASTWR010001589.1, on the reverse strand, counting down.
GAGGTGACATACGTTGACAAGATCTACAAATGCGATTTTGTCCAAATCCTTCGTCTTCTTCTTCAATAGCTTTTGAACAGGCATCTAATGCGTGAACATTTTTTTTACATATGTGGCATTTGTGAGCACCAGACGGAAGATCATTATTCTTGCAAGCGGGACATTCTTCAATTTGTGGATTGTCATATGTGATTGTTGTATTAGATTGTATATTAATATTAGTACTTATAATCTCATTGTCGATGTTTTGCGATGTATTTAATATTTCGATTTGTGGCTCATTGTCAGTATTTTTTTCCAACCTAACGCTATTTGCTAAATTAAGACGCCCTTTGAGATATTCAACATGTTTTATAATAAATAAATCTGCCCTCATTGGTAATTTAATATTTGAAAGTAATTGCGTTTTTGTAATACCAAATTCAGCTTCAACAGCTGCACTGGATGCAGGTACTCTTCCGTATCCGAATTTATCTCGATACACAGCTGACCAAAGAGGAAACCATTTTATGTCTTTTAATAATTTTATCTCTAATTGAGGAAGATAATGAGCATTTTCTCTGTCGCCGTTGTTATTCAAATTTTTATGAACACGTTTACTAATATTATTTGCCCATTTTTGCCATCGATTCACTACGTTTGTATCGTCATTTACATCTAACTCTTCATCTTCAAGCTCACCATTAGTTGCGGCATAATCTTCTGCATTTTTTAATGTATCGCTCGTCAATAAACATTTTAACTTCTGTTTATGAATTTCACAGCATGTGGGTGTTCCATCGGGATTATTTCCTTACGTTTCATTAACCGCAATAGTTAAAATAGAAAATAATATATTTTCGCTTCTTCAATATTACGAGCTAATATTAATTGGCTAATACTTGCCAGATAAAATGTTTTTACGCGTAAACGTGTAATTTTTAAAAAATTTGCGTATTTTTTAATAAAGTGAGCAACGTCTATACGTATGTAACAAGAAGGTATTTCTCTATCTTCCCATATGTTATCGGCATAATCATCAATGTTATTATAATTAGTGAATGCTTGAACGACAGCAGTAAGCAAGGCTGTCGATGCATCACAAGTTACCTCTCGCGGAAAAGGAGCACCACTTTGAATCCATTGTATTAACCACATCCAAATCGCTATTGTGGTATGCGATTCACTTAACATTTGCGTAACCGGATATTTCACTTTACATGAATTAACCACGCAAGTATAAAGAAATATATGTTTTGATCGCGATTTATCGTGATAAATTATTTTCTTAATAATGCTACCAGTAGCATCAATAGCTATAGAGGCGGGCTCCGTAAATGTATACTGTCTGTAAGTATCAAGTTGATATTTTAACCAATATATTGTATAAAAAGGATCCAGTCCTATGTTGTGAATAATATTTGTTAATACAGTTCGTTTTGCTATAGCCAACGATATAATTGGATTTTTATCAAAAATTTGTGAATCTATATATTCGTGTACTGCACTACGGAGAGCTTGTTGTTTATACAAATGAGGAGGTTCACAATCGCCCGGTGACATTATTTTTGCAGCTGTTTTAGTTCTATAAATCATAGCGGTTTCATTTTCTTTATATAATTGTTCACCTATTTCAAGACGTGTCGGATTTCGTAAATATCTTTTACTGCAATTTCCTGATCCTTTTGTTATCGTACATTTAATTATAATAGATTCACTATCTGTAATATTTTCCGCAATTCCATTTATAGTGCTACCGCAATTACACTTTCCGCATATTTTTAAAGTATTATTGAAAATCTTATTTCTTTTAAATTGATATCCACATTGCAATTTACATGCTTCCCATAATTTTGTTGTAATTGCATCTTGCCATTTTCCTGCTTTTAACACTTGGTATTGTCTAAAAGCTAACTTGGATTTTTTCTTCTCCGTTCTTGCATATTGTTTCGTCTCTATAAGATTGTCAAATTCATTTCTATTAAATACGACATTTATTTTACTATGTCCCGATTCTTCATCTGATGAAGGCAAAGTTGATCTTGATGAATTGGCAATGCTAGCATTCAAAGAACTAGTTTTCGAAAGATCTTTATTTATTTCCGATTCTAATCCGATTGTATTATCAAGCAAGATGCTTTTGATATTAAAACGATTATTTACAACGAGAGTATATAGAGCATGCGGTTCAATTTGTTCTATTTTTTTTGACATAGTTCATCCATATCTCGTTGTGCTTGGATATAATTTTACCTTGGCTTGTTACAATTTCTTGCGCATAGCAGAGAAGAGTACGCTTAATGACTTCTTCGTTCAACACACGCGGTCTTCCTCGTCGAAGTGCCATATCGTAATGAACAAATTTTCACTTTTACTTTTCACTTTTACTCGTTCTTTTTAGCGAAACGGACTTGCAGGACTAAACTACAACGTAAGCTCTCTTGATAGACTGATGACCGAAACTATGGAAATCCTTCTTATATAGAAATAGATCAAAAGATATTAGCGATGCCGCGTGTTTTCGAGAAGGTTCGCGGCGTGGCTTTATAGCATTTGATCTAATACGCGCCGCAAACCGACTTCAATCATTTAAAAGTAACCGAAATATGTGTAATCGGTATATCGGATCTCCACAAAAGTACGGTATTCTCTTAAGCGGTAGTTTTTATATTGTTTATTGTAAGCAGAGATTCAAGCCGCCCCCTCCCCCGTTAATTTCTGTCACGGCGCGGCTTTAGATGCCGACAGTCGTTACGCGATAGACGACTTTGTCCCGCATAATTGGGGGAGGGAGAGGACGCCGTGACTCGCGGCATCTAAAGCCGCGCCGTGACAGAAATTAACGGGGGAGGGGGCGGCTTGAATCTCTGCTTACAATAAACAATATAAAAACTACCGCTTAAGAGAATACCGTACTTTTGTTGAGATTCGATATACCGATTACACATATTTCGGTTACTTTTAAATGATTGAAGTCGGTTTGCGGCGCGTATTAGATCAAATGCTATAAAGCCACGCCGCGAACCTTCTCGAAAACACGCGGCATCGCTAATATCTTTTGATCTATTTCTATATAAGAAGGATTTCCATAGTTTCGGTCATCAGTCTATCAAGAGAGCTTACGTTGTAGTTTAGTCCTGCAAGTCCGTTTCGCTAAAAAGAACGAGTAAAAGTGAAAAGTAAAAGTGAAAATTTGTTCATTACGATATGGCACTTCGACGAGGAAGACCGCGTGTGTTGAACGAAGAAGTCATTAAGCGTACTCTTCTCTGCTATGCGCAAGAAATTGTAACAAGCCAAGGTAAAATTATATCCAAGCACAACGAGATATGGATAACTATGTCAAAAAAAAATAGAACAAATTGAACCGCATGCTCTATATACTCTCGTTGTAAATAATCGTTTTAATATCAAAAGCATCTTGCTTAATAATACAATCGGATTAGAATCGGAAATAAATAAAGATCTTTCGAAAACTAGTTCTTTGGATGCTAGCATTGCCAATTCATCAAGATCAACTTTGCCTTCATCAGATGAAGAATCGGGACATAGTAAAATAAATGTCGTATTTAATAGAAATGAATTTGACAATCTTATAGAGACGAAACAATATGCAAGAACGGAGAAGAAAAAATCCAAGTTAGCTTTTAGACAATACCAAGTGTTAAAAGCAGGAAAATGGCAAGATGCAATTACAACAAAATTATGGGAAGCATGTAAATTGCAATGTGGATATCAATTTAAAAGAAATAAGATTTTCAATAATACTTTAAAAATATGCGGAAAGTGTAATTGCGGTAGCACTATAAATGGAATTGCGGAAAATATTACAAATAGTGAATCTATTATAATTAAATGTACGATAACAAAAGGATCAGGAAATTGCAGTAAAAGATATTTACGAAATCCGACACGTCTTGAAATAGGTGAACAATTATATAAAGAAAATGAAACCGCTATGATTTATAGAACTAAAACAGCTGCAAAAATAATGTCACCGGGCGATTGTGAACCTCCTCATTTGTATAAACAACAAGCTCTCCGTAGTGCAGTACACGAATATATAGATTCACAAATTTTTGATAAAAATCCAATTATATCGTTGGCTATAGCAAAACGAACTGTATTAACAAATATTATTCACAACATAGGACTGGATCCTTTTTATACAATATATTGGTTAAAATATCAACTTGATACTTACAGACAGTATACATTTACGGAGCCCGCCTCTATAGCTATTGATGCTACTGGTAGCATTATTAAGAAAATAATTTATCACGATAAATCGCGATCAAAACATATATTTCTTTATACTTGCGTGGTTAATTCATGTAAAGTAAAATATCCGGTTACGCAAATGTTAAGTGAATCGCATACCACAATAGCGATTTGGATGTGGTTAATACAATGGATTCAAAGTGGTGCTCCTTTTCCGCGAGAGGTAACTTGTGATGCATCGACAGCCTTGCTTACTGCTGTTGTTCAAGCATTCACTAATTATAATAACATTGATGATTATGCCGATAACATATGGAAAGATAGAGAAATACCTTCTTGTTACATACGTATAGACGTTGCTCACTTTATTAAAAAATACGCAAATTTTTTAAAAATTACACGTTTACGCGTAAAAACATTTTATCTGGCAAGTATTAGCCAATTAATATTAGCTCGTAATATTGAAGAAGCGGAAAATATATTATTTTCTATTTTAACTATTGCGGTTAATGAAACGGAAGGAAATAATCCCGATGGAACACCCACATGCTGTGAAATTCATAAACAGAAGTTAAAATGTTTATTGACAAGCGATACATTAAAAAATGCAGAAGATTATGCCGCAACTAATGGTGAGCTTGAAGATGAAGAGTTAGATGTAAATGACGATACAAACGTAGTGAATCGATGGCAAAAATGGGCAAATAATATTAGTAAACGTGTTCATAAAAATTTGAATAACAACGGCGACAGAGAAAATGCTCATTATCTTCCTCAATTAGAGATAAAATTATTAAAAGACATAAAATGGTTTCCTCTTTGGTCAGCTGTGTATCGAGATAAATTCGGATACGGAAGAGTACCTGCATCCAGTGCAGCTGTTGAAGCTGAATTTGGTATTACAAAAACGCAATTACTTTCAAATATTAAATTACCAATGAGGGCAGATTTATTTATTATAAAACATGTTGAATATCTCAAAGGGCGTCTTAATTTAGCAAATAGCGTTAGGTTGGAAAAAAATACTGACAATGAGCCACAAATCGAAATATTAAATACATCGCAAAACATCGACAATGAGATTATAAGTACTAATATTAATATACAATCTAATACAACAATCACATATGACAATCCACAAATTGAAGAATGTCCCGCTTGCAAGAATAATGATCTTCCGTCTGGTGCTCACAAATGCCACATATGTAAAAAAAATGTTCACGCATTAGATGCCTGTTCAAAAGCTATTGAAGAAGAAGACGAAGGATTTGGACAAAATCGCATTTGTAGATCTTGTCAACGTATGTCACCTCGTATCACAAGTAAGATGTCAACTCTTAACGATGTAGAGAATTGGCGTGGATTAGCGGCACCAAAATCGAAATCGCGATATTTACACAAAAATTTCAATAAAAATGAATTTATATTACATGACAAACTGTCGAAAGTTCCCATTTTAAGCAATGGTAATTGCTTAAAACTAAAGGCTGTGAATATAAAAGGAAGAAAACTAACGCTGGCGAATACTTGCGCTTTTGATAGCGTATTTCAATTATTTTTAGCAGCAGTTTACGATAGCAAAGCATTTGCAAATAAGTGTAGTTTCATAGCACAAAAAGATTTATTTTTCCAAATGGTGTTAGATACATCAACAAAAGGAATTTCAAGAAATACGTATTATAATCGTGCCAAAATTTTGCAAGATATTTTTCCGGTTGAATTAGGATCTCACAATTGCGGCTTTATTAATTGTGAAGTTACTGTTGCATATTTATGCACAAAATTATTTTTAACAACGCCAAGTCTGGAAGAAACATCTTCGTGTGATGAAAACTGTCCTCCACGAAAGAAATATTTTCCAACATTGCAAATCCAACATGCATTTCTCATAGAAGAACAATTTAGCAACATGGTTGAAGAACATTTTCTTTTGGGCGGCGCTAGTAAATGTTGCAGAAAAAATTGTATTGGTGTTGAAACAACTGCTCCACCCCAAGCAGGTATAATAAATATCAACTTTTATTTTATTAAATATATTTCTTTATAGTATTGCAATATATATAATACTTATTGTTAGTAGACGTGGTCGACGGAGGGTTAAAATGGATAGAAATAGTAAAAAGTGCTTATAATGAGTATTAAAAAAATATTCTTTTTTGTTAAATTGTTCCATCTATATGTATTTTATTATATTTTATATTTTACTAACATAAGAATGATTTTTTATCTTACAGGGGATTTTATAATATTTGAATTATATGACATCGAAAATGTGAATAAAACCATACGACTTTCTGACATACCAACTACTCTAAAATGTAGTTTTATGTCTCAACCGTACCACTTAAGAGGAGTGGTTAATCTAAGATCTTCTGGAACACGCAATTCTGACCCAAAAACAATAGGACACTTTACCGCTATTTGCCAAAGAAGAGATAATTCCTGGATACAGTATGACGATTTAAAGGAGACAGAAATTACTGTATCATCAAATTTCAATGGAAATATACAGTTATTATTATATACCATTTAATATTATATACTATGAAGCATTACATAATATTATGTAACTATTTATGTTAAGTAATGTTATTTAAATAAGCTATACTATAACTAGTTGTAATAAGTAGAATGTATTTAAAATATATTTTCCTCTAATGTACTATTTTTTTTATAAAAAAAGGCAATTTTGTTTTATATAAAAATCCAAATTACATGCAATAACAATATAATAGATAAATTTATATTTTTGAACAAAATTAGAGAGTAAGAATTGTTATTAATTCCATTAATTCCTTCATATCCTTTCAAATAGGTGTAAGAAAATTATTAAATGTTGTAATAGAATTTAAGATCAAATATCTGCAGCAGCCTTTTATACCTATTTCACATATTACGTATTGATATAGATTTATAAAAAAAGCAATTTATAAAAAGAATATATGTATACTAATAGACTCATCAAAATATAAACTAAAAATTATTGTAATTTAACTTTCTTTAAATTTATAGTTTACAAGATATAAAAAAAATTATTAAATTGCATACTTTGGGCTATTGAAAGATTAATTTAGGCAAAATATAAATTAATATTTTATAAGTATAATTAAGTATAATAAAGTACATTTTTTCCGGATAGCAGGTATATAATAGTATTCTTGAAAAAGAAGTTATAATTCAACAATAAGATTGCACATATTTTAAGAACTAATAAATTAGTAAACAATATTTGGTTGCAAAATAATTAATTTCTATCGTTTTAAATATAGTTCTCTCTTGTGCCGGGTAGATGTGGGGTGGTTTTCTCGCGAAGGGGTTGTAACTCGATATTTGAGATAAACGTATTTTAAGAGCTTATCTTGTGATTTTATACGCTACATTCGCAATACGACGTATTTTTACTCTTCTCAACATTCTTCTCTTGAGTTGCATCAAATAAGGGGTTGTTTGGGGATTAAGGGGGTGAGCTCAAAAATCGAAACTATACTACTTTGAAAGCTCATAAATAGCTCCTAATTTTGCCGTAAAAATCGATTCGATATGTCTATTTTTAAAAGGTGGGGGGGCTGAGTCAACGTTGACTCAGCCCCCCCACAAAAAATATTAAATTCCTATTCAGCGTGACGAGCTCAAAAATTTTAATTTGCAGGATGTGAAAGCTCATAAATAGCTCGTAATTTTGCGCTACTTGATTTTTAATTTCTGCAAGGTGGGGAGGCCAGCTCAACAGGGGTCACGCCTCCTCCTCGCGCGGTATCCCGTAATGTCCCCACGGAAGAGTGTCGAACGAGCCGGGAACGACGAATCGCTTGTCGTCGTGGGGGCTGAGCGCGAGCTTCAGCTCGGACACGGTGCGCACCTGGTGCAATCTCGAGCGGATGCACGACTGGCGCCTCGACTGCTCCATCTGGTCGTTGAGACACCGTATGTAGTCCTCGAACGCTATCGTTCTCGCGACCACGTTCCTCTTGACGCCCTTCACCCTCTTCGTGTCGCTCCTCCCCGCTACCCTCGTGGCGTACATCTTCGACCTGAGCCCCACGAACTCGGTCATGACGGCGCCGTCGTTCTCGTCCTTCATGAGGCCCGGTATCTTCTCGTTCGCGCGCGGCATGCCGTACGCGTTGGTCTCGGGGTAACCGCTCGTGTCGAATCTGGCGATGTCGCGCTTCATGTCCTCGTACGCGTCGTCGCACTCGAGGAGGTACACGAAACTGTCGGTGTCCGTGTACATTATCTTGCATCTCCCGTCGTGCAACGGCGCCATGTAGTCGTAGTGAAAATCGTACACGAGCGTCTTCGATATCTCGAGAACGCACATCCCGACGTAGATCGGCTTGCAGAGCTTCACCTCGAGCCTGCGCAGCTCGACGGCGACGAGATCCTCCGCGAAGACGCTTCGGCTGTGAAAGCTCGGTCTCGCGATCAGAGCCTCCGCGCCGTATCTCCCGTCCCAGCGCGTCACGAGACGCACGTCGACGTGCTCTCGCACGTTCTCCATGGTCTTACCGAAGACCGCGTTGTTCATCAACTTGTAGAGATTCCTCTCGAAGTCGTTGCTGGCGCGAGTTCTGAATCCCGTGTTGAGCTCGATGTACCCGCGAAGCCACGCGGATTGCGCGAACCGCAGAACGCGGTGAATCCTCGTGACGAGCAATCCGTGTCGCGCGCATTGCTGCAGATTGCGGTAGTGCAACACGTAACGCGACTTGTCGAACAGCGTGGCGAGGAGCTTATCGCACCGTTTTCCGGGAGGCTTATCGCGCGTCGGGCAGAACGGAAGGTCCCTGTGAGCGTCGTGGAGCTCTCGCGGATACGCAAGGTCGACCTCAAGAATGTAGCCGATAGCGGAGTCTGACATCACGGAGGTCACGTCGAAGCTCTCCGGGTCGTCGACCCACTGAAACTCCGCGCGCGCATCGCCCAGCCGTACAGATTGTTCACGTCCAGGTACATGAGGTACGTCGACGGTCGCGACGGATCGTGCGACGGCGCGTACCTGTTGTTGGCCCGCGCGTACCTGTTCGAACACTGGCTGAGACCGCCGCGCACGCCGCGCTCCACGAACAACGCCATATCGATGTCGGTCAGCAGTTCCAATCGCACGCCGGTGTGTCTCAGCATAGCGTCCCACGCGTATCCCGGCAGAGTGTAATAATGCGCCGGATCCAACCCGTAACTCTCGATACAGGTGTCGCGAAAATTTTCGAACACGTCCGCCAGAAGAAGCACGTCGGTCTTCAGGTACAGATCGCTGTACTCGCCGAGACTCTCGACGCGGAAACGCCGCCAGACGTTGCGCGCGCGCTCGTAATCGCTATCGGTCGCGGTCTCGCCGGTCAACGAACTGTAGAAGGACTCTCGCGGCGGTAACTCCGTCTCCAGCAGCTTGTCGAGACTGTCGACGTACTCGTACGGAAACACGCCTTTGCGCGTCAACAGGTCGAAATCCTCCTCGTCGAGCCCCGAGAACTCCGACCGCGCGATTCGCATCTCGCTCTTGTCGAGATACGACGCCAGTCTATCGAGACTCTCGCCGAGAAATTTGAACGAGTCCACGAATCGCAGCTTCGCGCACCTTCTCCATCCGTCGCCCGACGCGTCCTTCACGTTCTTCGTGAACGATATGTACGTCTCCTTGGTGATCGGCAACAGATCTATTCTACCCTCGAAGCCGTTGGCCAGATCTCTGATGATGAAGTGAGCGTCGTAACCCGACAGATTGTGAAAAAACACGGGAACGACGTACGAATCTCTGTAATTCAAGTTGCAGCGCGGATGCGCGGGACCTCTGTAACGCCCGGTGAGATGACTGTGATCGCGCGCGCGCTGATCCTCCGGTCCGAACGGTCTCTCGCACACGTGGCAACGCGGCGCGCTCCAAAAATCGCGCAGCTCTTCCGAGGTCAGTTCCGCCATGGCCACGTTGGCGGAGAGAAACGTCTTCGCTCGACGCGCGATATCGTTGAGCTCGCCGACGAACCACGACAGACAGTCCTCGCCGCGACGAGATCTGTACGCGGACGGGATCTCCTCGTGCGCGGAGCGCAGATAGTATCCCACGCTGAAGGCTCTGTGACGCTGATAGACGTAGCTGTTGACGTTAGCCGCGTCTATCTCTCCCTCCTTTTCCAGCACGCACTCGAGATCGGCGTACACCGCAAAGGGAAGTCGCTCCTTTCTGCTGTGGTTGCGAAAGAAGAGCCACTTGTCGTAGTCGCTCGGGAGAACGATGGCGCAGTCGTTCATCCTTTCGCAGTCGACGCTGTGAGCGATCAGTTTCTCGCTCGTGTAAAAGTAGTGCAGACATCGATCGCACACGTGCTTCTTCCTGTGGGTCCTGTTCAACTGACATCCCACCAATCGCGACAGATTCCTTATGCACGCGAAATGACCGACGTTCGCGCGGTCACGCGAATCCGGCAGATACAGCAGATTGACGTGTCTGTCCCTCTTGTCGTCGGTGAGCCGCAGAGGAACGATCGCGTTGCCCTCTCGCCCTTCCTCTCTCTCGCTGATGACGTTGACGGACACGTCGTTGAGTCGCTCGAACCTCGAGATCTGTCTAAGAGCAACGGGGAACTCGATCCCGTCGATATTTAGTTTCGTCGAGTAGTGGGGATACGCGGAAGGTCGGTTCACGTACCTCTTAGCGGGATACAGAGAGGCGACCACGGCCCACGCGAAACACGCGTTGTCGTTGGAGCGCACGTTGACCACCGCGTGTTTCGCTCTCACGCGTCGCGGTATCTCCATCCAACATCCCACGCGCATCAGATTGCACCTGTTCGCGTTCACCATCAGATTCAACACGCGCGACAACGCCCAACCGCTGTCCCGCTCCTGAAACTCGTCCAGATCGGCCAGAGTCCTGTCGATCACGTATCTGTCGTACCACTCTCGCAGATCGGACGCGAGAAAGAGCTGACGATTTCTCGTGACGACGCTCTTGACAGCGGTTCGGCCGCCCGCGACGAACTCGCCGTTGAAAACGGTGTTGACCTTCAGGCACACGTGTCTCTCGAGATTGACGCGCACCCGATCGAGCACGGTGTCTCTCGCGTCCTCGAGAAATCGTCGAGGTTCCAGATAACTGGAGTTTATCACCGCGCCCGTCAGCACGCGACTCTCGAAGGCCGTTTTATCTCGGCCCACGAGAACCCTCTTGCGTCGCCGTGACCGGCACCCACGCGCGCGAAACGCCGTCGCAGGGCGTCTCTCGCGCCCTCCAGAAGAGCGATTCGCGTGGCCAGAGAGGTCACGGTTCCGGTGGGCCTGGGCTCTCGCCTGTCTCGACACCTCTCGCGCAGAGACTCGAGAAGCTCGTCGCACCGTCGTTCCCACGCGCGATACGCGTCTGACGAGTCGACGCCTCTCGCGCGTTCGACGAGATCGCGATCGTCCTCCGTCATGCCTGTCTCGTCAGGCGTCTCAGCTCGGTGGTCAACCACACGGTCCAACCCCGACTGTCCACGGGTACGTCTAATCTGACTCTTCGACGAATCTCCCCGCGACTCTCACCGCCCGTCTCGCTCTTTCTCGAACGTCTCGGAATCTTACTCTCGTAGACCCACGCTCTGTTGCTGCAGGCCAGCATCGTCTCTATCCACAGTTCCTCTCGGGGACACCGAAGACCGATCTCTCTCCTCAGAACGTACGTCGTTGGATTCCATCGAGCGTTTTCTCGTACGGCGACCGCTCGAAAACGAAAGATCTCCGCCGGTGGAGTGGAACGGAGGAGAGAGTCGTCGCTGGAGTCGCTGTCCGGTATTATCTCCTCGCAATAGATATCGTCGATCGCCTCGCCGTGACTGAAGCGATAAAAATTAATCGGTCGGTCTCCACGTTGGACAGTTTTTTTCACCCGCGAGAGAAATATTACCTCGTCCGAGCGGAGCGAGGACCGTCGTCCATCGAACCGCGAAGCGTCCCGCGTCTCGAGCGAGTCGTTCAGTAGTGATAATAAGAGAGTTCTGGGACAGGGGGCAATGAGAGGGGTGAGGGGCGGGGGGGTAACCGAGGGCGAGGTGGACGACGGCACAGGCGGCGTCTCATATTACAAAGGAGGGTGAGGGGTGTTGACGTGACGCGGGGGGAGGGGTGCCGCGTTAGAGTCGCGTAGGGTCCGCGCGGGGGAGGGGTGCCGCGTAGAGTCCGCGCGGGGGAGGGGTGCCGCGTAGGGTCCGCGCGGGGGAGGGGTGTCGCGTAGGGTCCGCGGGGGAGAGGGGTGCCGCGTAGGGTCCGCGCGGGGGAGGGGTGTCGCGTAGGGTCCGCGCGGGGGAGGTGGACCGCGTTAGGGGTAGGGCCCGCCGCCGCCGCGCCGCCGCCCGCCCGCGCCGCCCGCGCCGCCCGCGCCGCCCGCGCCGCCCGCGCCGCCCGCGCCGCCCGCGTTCGCGTTCGCGTTCGCGTTCGCGTTCGCTTTTA
>JASTWR010001588.1:0-39248 GCA_030770355.1 Harpagoxenus sublaevis | reverse complement strand
CCGCCGACAGCGCGCTTGACATTGTTTCTCAGGAGCGTCACGCGTGCTATACGTAGGATTGAACTACGATACATTCCCCCCGAACAATATTAAGTAGCTAGTTAGAAACAGTCTTTTTCAATAATTAATAATTGAAAATCTTTATATCATTATTATTATTAATATTCTATATATATATTGTTGCTATTGAATTACATATTTAAATAAAACCTGTAATAATTATATAATATTTATTTAGAACTCTTAGTTTGTGCGCTATACTTATAACAAAATTACATATTTGGCCATTTAGTTTCGCCAATATATATAGAATACAATTGATTACGAAATCGGTAAGCGTGGTGTGTGTAGAAATATGTGCTATATATAATTATTATACAAATTATAATTAGGACAATAGTTTCATATTATAGTACATACAGTACATATTTCTACACACAGCACGCTTACCGATTTCTTAATCAATTGTATTCTATATATGTATATTGCGAAAATAAATGGCCTAATATGTAATTTTGTTATAAGTATAGCGCACAAACTAAAAGTTCCAAATAAAATATTAATAATTATTACCAGGTTTTATTTAAATATGTAATTCAATAGCAACAATATATATATAAAATATTAATAATAATAATGATATAAAAATTTTCAATTAATAATTATTGAAAAAAGACTGTTCTAACTAGCTACTTAATATTGTTCGGGGGGAATGTATCGTAGTTCAATCCTACGTATAGCACGCGTGACGATCCTGAGAAACAATGTCAAGCGCGCTGTCGGCGGCTCGGCCGCCGAGCCTCGAACAGCAGTGGGGGAATAGGAGGCGTCGCCTCGGGAATCGGCCCGAAATGTGCAACTAAATCCCAGCTCTGGTGTAAAAAGTCGCTTTAGGTCTGGCAGGCCATCATCTGCAACTAATAACGACAAACAACTTGATGTTCTGCAGACTTTTATTGAAAATCCCCATCTCTTAATAGAGCAGCTCAAGTTCACGACATTGCTCCCATGTCCGTACACAGAATTAAAAAAAAAATAAATTACATCCATACAAACTGCAATACGTTCAAGAATTGCAAGACGGAGATGATGAGCGTCGTATACGCTTCTGTGCAAGAATGATGGACCTAATAGATGCCTCGCGCCCAACTTTCCTTATCAAATTGTTTTCACAAAGAAGGCAACCTTTACATTGACGGGAGAGGTTAATAATCAAAATTTTCGTCTCTGGTCAGATGAAAATCCGAATTGGGTGCGGGAAAGTCATACACAATACCCACAAAAAATAAATGTATGATGCGGCATGATAGACGCTTATGTGATAGGGCCATTTTTTTTGGAGGAAAACCTCAATGCTCATAGGTACAAGAGATTACTTGTAGATGAAATAATTCCAGCCATACGAAATATTTTTCCAAATAACTTTGAGCAAATATGGTTTCAGCATGATGGAGCTCCGCCTCATTTTGGTGCAGGGCCACGTCGAATTTTAAATGAAGTTTTCCCGCAAAGGTGGATAGGAAGAAGGAACCGAAATGAGGGTGGGGAAAGTTGGCCACCTAGGTCACCAGATCTAACTCCTCTTGATTATTACTTTTGGAGCTATCTGAAGAGTAAGGTTTACGAAACAAAACCTCAAAATATCCAAGAATTGAGGTAGCGAATAAGGGATGAAGCAACCTTGATACCTGCTGAATCAAATCGTAAAGCTATTTCTGCGTTCTATCAAAGATGGGCATACTGTCAACAAGTCAATGGAAACCACTTTCAGAATTTACTCTAAAACACTCAAACACAAAAAAAAAATGTAAATTAAGATTGTAAAATTTGTAATTTAGGAAAATGTAAATAATAATTATTTTTTTTACTTTTTTAATTGTAATAAAATTCGAGTTTAATTACAATTTCAAAATGTACTTATTTGTAATTGAACGACTTTAATTACAATTCCAAAAAACATTTGTACTTAAACTCAATTTAAATTAAAATTATGTAAAATAATTAGTAATTAAGAACTTCAATCACAAAAGTATTGTTATTTACAACTCTGCTAGTGTAAATCCGACCGTGCAACCTCCACGCGGTACATCTAGGGTAACGCTGATGCCGGCAGTATCGTAGCTTTCAAGCTCCATAACTTGAAAAATAGTTAATAAAAAAATACTTTATTATAGTGTTTTGAAAAGCTCTCGAGGTAAGCTATAAGAATATGCAATTAAAAATAGGGGTTTCCATTTAAAAATTTTAAAGTTATTTTTACCTGGTATTAACAAAGTTATTTGCAGACACTAATATTACTATTTAATGCGTTACTTAAAACCCTACAACTTTTGTCTGAAACATTTTTTTCTAAAATGCGTAGTTTTCAAAATATTTAGGGGTTTCCATACATTTGGTGAACCCTGTATGTACTTTTCATATACCAACTATTCTCTGCTTTAACAAATTATTTCTGTTTCGTTAACTTCGACGCTTAATATCTGTAGCAGAAATAATTTGTTAAAGCAGAGAATAGTTGGTATATGAAAAGTACATATTCATATGTACTTATTCATTGTACATATTTATATGTATGTACGATAAATAGTTGGTATATAAATATGTACTTTCCATATACCAACTATTCTCTGCTTTAATAAACTATTTCTGTTTCGTTAACTTCGACGCTTAATATCTGTAGCAGAAATAATTTGTTAAAGCAGAGAATAGTTGGTATAGAAAAGTACATATTTATATGTACTTATTCAGTGTACATATTTATATGTATGTACGATGAATAGTTGGTATATAATCGGTATGACAGGATTCATAACCTGATAGTCGTCAAATTTAACAGTTAATATCTTGCTTCGCGGGGCAGAGCGACACTTTTCTCTGCTAGAATCGGTCGTTTTGTGCAAAAACGCGTCGATTAAGCCTAAGTTCAACAAAATCGGTGAGGAGTGAGCTCTCCTTTAGTATTACCAAATTTTTTACCATATGTATCTTATAAATTATACAGATATAATATATATTATTCAAATTCTTCTTGTTAGGAGCGGATACTTACAATTTCTTAATTCTTCCATCGTTCAATCTCCCCGATTAAATTCTTCTACGTATTGTGAAAACAGATTAACAACAAAATATATGAAACCAGCAACTTCTATAGTCATTTATGAGATGAGCGCTCGGCGCTCAGCAAGCTTCGCAAAGTTCACACAATCGAGTATCGATTTCATACTTTTTTAAAAAGTGGATTAACCATAGAGATATAAGAATAAAGTGCGCGAGCGAGCTGAAAAAGCGATATAGGAATAAAAAGAGAAAGCTGCGCATATGGGCCCCTTCTATCTTTGTCTCGCATGCGCGCATAGACAAAGACAGAAGGGGCCTATATGCAGCGTTCTTTTTCTATTCCTATATCGCAGCCTCTTACGTGAAAACATATGACCCGCGCACTTTAATCTTATATCTCTATGAGATTAACACTTAACACTACACGGACACCGTGTTTTTGAGCACTCATCCGGATACCCTAGGATTTTTTTTTTATTATATTGGCAATTTTTTCTACTTCTATTATATTCTTCAGTCTTTTCTACCCCTATTTCATATACAGGGTGTTACTAAAAGACCGCCCACTAACTACATAGCGGTATTCCTTGTCAAAAACTGAGTCGAAAAGTCCTGAACCACTTTTCTCTATAATGCTTAACAAAGCCGTAATCATTGAGTAAAGTTAGTCCAACCAGCGTCGTTCTTTAGCCGGGCGAACGTCGGTGAGCCGCGCGCCTGATATTGTGCGTGAGCGCTCCGCCGCGCAGCGCGCGGCGGCACGGCGGCACGACGGCACGGCCGCGGCCGGCCGCTGCGACCGCTGCGGCCGCGCTATGCCTTCGTGCGCGTCGCGTGCAATATTCTTACGCATTGTAATAATAGAAATAATTTTTTCTTGCACTAAAAATTACGTTTTACTTTTGTCAGAAGTACCTCCTTGCAGAAAATTTTGATAACGGATAAAACTTTCGCCAAGACATAACTATTATTACCATATAAAAATTTAAACAAATAAAAAAATTATACTGTGTATTTTACAATACAAAATTTTACAATACAAAAATTATTTTCTAAACAACCCGTTTCGTTAAATATCTTTGCGTTCTCTTAATTTAAATTATAACACAAAGCACTTATAGAATCTTTTTATGAGGTTTGCCCAATTACTCAGAAGTAATAAATTTTTTAAGGGGACTTTACTGTAACAATTAAATATTTAAATAATCTCGTACTTAAAAGGAAATACATTAAAAATATTATTAAAAGCTAAAGTATTCAAAAATAAAAAAAATTCTTATTTTATGAAAAAGAGATTTATCCTAAGCGATGAATAACGCTGTCCAGATGTACATACTTTTTGAAACTTAAGGCAAATAAGAGCAAACCGCCGAGCGAACAATATTAATTTTTATTGCGAATAATAATTAATAACACGTTTAATAACTTAAAACAAAATACAATAGAAACGTTTCTGTCTTAGTTTAGACGCATAAATAAAAGTGAAATGTTATCGTATTCATGAAACATTGGTTAGCGGTAAAGTTGTTGGGAAAGGTTGAAGATAAGATAAATTACGTGATAACTGCTGCGTTTTAAATAAAATGAAATATAAGAACGTCGTTTTGCTTTTATTTGCCTTAAGTTTCAAAAAGATTTATCCTCTTCTTATAGTATTAAACAGGAATTTTCTATATTCAATATTTTGAAAATTAAGTGATCATAGAGAAGGAATGTTTTATTTATATATTTGCGAATAAAAAGTTTCCTGTTGTTTTGAAATATTAATAGCCCTGATAAGGACTGTCTTGCAGTGAGCTGATAATTCTGAAAAGAGCCGGTTTAATCCTGGACTGTTACGAATAAAGTCGATAGTCCTAAAAAGGACTTATTACAATAAATTTTCGAACTGAGCCCCGTGAGCCTCAATGCATGCTTTTGTACGGAGAATTAAATTTTTTCGTACGCGTCGCAGCATCGGTCCATCGACAGTATGGACAGCTATATTTGCATCCTCGCAATGATTTCGGGTGTAGCGGCCTCTGTTACTTATAAAATTCTCTTCAAATAACTTAAAAAAAAAAAAGAATCTGACGATGTGAGATCGGGTAAACTGTTAACAATCAATATAAAAAATATTAAAGCACCTTTTTTCCATCTCTTTTTTTCTCCTATCTTTTTAAATTAAATTTTTGCGTAACATGCAGACCTCTAATTGATGTATGTTGCGCTATTGAACAACAAGGAAAATGTCCATTTTGAAAACTGGTAACGCGTAGGTATGTATGCGATGGTGCCCCGTCTTGCTGGAAAAACATAATTGGTTTTTGCAAGAGAGGAATTTCTTCGAGAAGATCTGATAGCCATTGTGTTAGTAAATCCGCGTAATTTTTTCCCTATAAAAGATATATCTTTAGTACATATCGATACACATTGGATACATATTGGCAAATGGATCAAAAGATTTTTAATATTTTTATTATCAAAATATCTGGTAGAAGAGTAGGACCGATAATTCTGTCGCCCAAATTGTCTGCCCAGAAGTTTCTTTATGTTGGAAGCTGCGGGTGCAGGTCACGCGTGAATTAATAACGTCACTATAATGCTTATTTTGACAGCTAAGCATTTACCTTTGCACGTAAATAAGAATTTGTCGGTCCATGTAATATTTATTAGAAAATTTTCCTTGGCTTTATTTTTATGTAGAAGCTAACGACAGAAATTCTCTTTGGCACAGTGATCTCCCACATGTAATTCTTGCACCAGTGCATGATGAAATGAGTATAATAATTCACATTTGAATACCCTGTGAACAGTTACGTGTCCTTCGTTTAATGCACGGCCTATCACACGTGTATTAATCGTAAGATCCTCCTCAATTAATTTCTAAAATGTTCTCTTCCATTTTGAGCGTTCTGATCCGACGATTACGACTATCATCAACGAATTTTAGTATCAAATTATTACAATTTCAAACTTTCTGGTCTAATCTTCCAACAGTATTTTGATCAAGATACATGCGTTTTGGATACCGTTCCGCACACAATCTTTCTGCACACGCGCTTGAACAGTTTGCTTCACCGTAAATTGAATACATATCGGTATACATATTCGTTACTACTATACCGACAGATTCTTTATACCATGAATTTTTTACAAGATAAAACACGGATAAAACAAATGTAACTCGATTTAGCGCAATTTTCTTTCGTGGCATCATCAAGCGTCTCGCATGCAAATTAGATATTTTTGCGAAAGAAAAATGTATCGGTACAGTAATAACGAATACGCTGATATGTATTTAATTTATGGTGAAGCTCAGTGTATAAGTGCGCGTGCGGAAAGACTGTATGCGGAACGGTATCCGAATTGCATACATCCCGATCGAAAAACCTTCGAACGGTTAGACCAGAGATTTCGGAATAGTGATTGCTTGATGCCGAAACTCATTGACGTTGGTCGCAATCGTCAGATAAGGCCCGAAATACAAGAGAACATTTTAGAGATGGTTGATGAGGATCCAACGACAAGCACACGTGCAATAGGCCGCGCATTAAATATTGATCACGTAACAGTTCACAGGGTATTGAAAAGTGAATTGTTATACCCATTTTATCGTACAAAAGTACAAGAAAGATTACCGTGCTAGAGAAAATTTCTGTCGTTGGCTTCTGCATAATAATGAAGCCGACGAAAATTTCCTGGCAAATATTATGTGGACCGACGAGTCACTGTTTACGCGCACGGGTATGTTTAACTGTCATAATGAGCACTATTATGACATTATAAACCCATGCGTGACCCGCACGCGTAGCTTCCAACATAGATGGAAGCTGAACTACTGGGCAGGGATTTTGGGCGATAGAGTTATCGGTCCCACCCTTCTACCAGACATTTTGACGGTAAAAATATTAAAAATTTCCTAATCCATTTGCAACATGTATCAATATGTATACTAAAGATATCTTTTATAGGGAAGAACTTACGCTGATTTCCTAACACAACGGCTACCAGATCTTCTGGAAGAAATTCCTCTCTTACAAAAAAGAGTTATGTTTTTCCAGCAAGACGGCCCATGTAGGATTTGCCGAACTAGGCAACGTGGCCATTGTTCGGTGCGTTCTCGCGTATCCGAAGTTTAGGCGCCTAAATTCGGCCAATATTCGGCCGAAAATCTTGTCACCAACATTGGTGATTTTAATCAAGGCCGATATTTGGGTTAACATAGATGAACCGACTTTGGCATACGTAAACAAAGCCAATGTTTGGCCCAAGATTGGAGGTCCAACGCTGGCAGGTTGATTTTCAACCATTGTTTGGATCACCATTGACTAACCGATCTTGGCATATTTAATTGAGGCCAATACTTGGCTTGAGATTGAGAGCCCAATACTGGCACATCAATTTTCTGGTTATCACCAATATTGGTGATTTCAATCAAGGCCGATATTTGGGTTAACATAGATGAACCAAATTTGGCATACGTAAACAAAGCCAATGTTTGGCCCAAGATTGGAGGTCCAACGCTGGCAGTTTGAATTTCAACCATTGTTCGGACCACCATTGACTAACCGATCTTGGCATATTTAATTGAGGCCAATACTTGGCTTGAGATTGAAAGCCCAATACTGGCACATCAATTTTCTGGTTATCACCAACATTGGTAATTCCAATCAAGGCCGATATTTGGGTTAACATAGATCAACCGACTTTGGCATAGGAAAACAAAGCCAATGTTTGGCCCAAGATTGGAGGTCCAACGCTGGCAGTTTGAATTTCAACCATTGTTCGGACCACCATTGACTAACCAATCTTGGCATATTTAATTAAGGCCAATACTTGGCTTGAGATTGAAAGCCCAATACTGGCACATCAATTTTCTGGTTATCACCAACATTGGTGATTCCAATCAAGGCCGATATTTGGGTTAACATAGATGAACCGACTTTGGCATACGAAAACAAAGCCAATGTTTGGCCCAAGATTGGAGGTGCAACGCTGGCAGGTTGATTTTCAACCATTGTTTGGACCATTGACTAACCGATCTTGGTATATTTATATTCGCGTATACCCAATTATAAAATTACTTTTTTAAACTGAATTTGTTTCTTAAGATGATTTTTGGAAAATTATATATTTGCGCTAGTTATGACATATGTAGACAATATACAACACTTACATTAAATCAAGAAGTAGTCTACCACGTAAGGCAGTTGGCTCACGATCCAGAGGTCCCGAGTTCGAGTCCCACTAAGGTAAGTGTGTTTTTCAAAATTACAAAAAGCTTATTTTCAGATGGAATCGTCATAGGCTGCATCTTAAGAAACAAATTTAGTTAAAAACGTAATAAGAAAGTAATAAAATTTCGAAATAAATATAATTTTTTTTTTATATCGGGTGAATATCGAAAATCAGTGTCGGCCCAATCTTGGGCTTAGATTCAGATATATCATTGGGCATATCTAAGAACCAAACTTTGGGCCTATATTGGTTGCCAATCTCGCGCGATGGTTACGCTCCAAGGTGAGTCCAAGGTTCGGCCACCTTATTGACTCAATATTGGGCTTAGATTCAGATATATCATTGGGCCTATCTACGAACCAAGCTAACCCCAAGAGTCAATCTTGGGGTTACATTCAGATATATCATTGGGCCTATCTAAGAACCTAACTTTAAGCCTATATCGGTTGCCAATCTCGCGCGATGGTTACGCTCCAAGGTTCGGCCACTTTATTGGCCACTCATCTTTACTTATATTGAAATGACGATGTTCGAGATTGGCCCAATGTTTGGCCAAGTTGACTAACCCTACATGGGGGGGGGCACCATACTGCATGCGTACCGAGTTACTAATTTTTTAAATGAACGTTTTCCCGGTCGTTGGATAGCACAACATGGACCAATCAGATGGCCCCCCCCCCCCCCCAGCACAGTAAGAAAAGGTTTTAATAAAGATAGGAGAGGAAGAAAGATGTAGAAAAAAGTGCATTAATTATACTTTTCATATTGATTGTTAACAGTTTACCCAATCTCACACCATTAGACTATTTTCTTTGGGGTCATCTGAAGAAGATTGTATACGCAACAGAGTCCGTTTCACCCGAAGAAGTCATTGAAAGGATGCAAATAGCGGTCCATACTATCGATGGACCGATGTTGCGACGCGTACGAGAAAATTTAATTCTCCGTGCGGAAACATGCATTGAGGCTCACGGGGCTCATTTCGAAAATTTACTGTAATAAGTCCTTTTTAGGTCTATCAATTTCATGCATAACAGTCCTTTTCAGGACTACTAATATTTCAAAACGTCAGGAAACTTCTCGTTCGCAAAAATAAATAAAACATCCCTCCCCTACGTTCCGCTAATCTGCAAAATATTAAACAGAATATTTTACTTAATATCATAAAAAGAAGATAAATTTTTTGAGGCATACAAGAACGATACGCCGATCTTAAACAAATAATAAATAATAACGCATTCAAGTAACTTGAAATACAGTACAAACGTTTTAGTCTTATTGTTAGTTTAGACTCTCTTCGGTGTAATATTTCGCAATAACCTTAAATCTAATCATCTACAACGCATAAGTAAATGTGAAATCAGTTAATCTGATATTCTACGCATCAAGAACCGCGTTGACTCTCATTGCCCTTTTACATCGTTTGTTTAAATTTCGAGAGTCCTTGAACATTTTATTTATTAAATGTGAAATGTTATTATATTCGAAAAACATAACTCGGCGTTAATGTTGTTAAAAAAGGTAAACATAAGGTAAATCACGTAATAACTGCTGTCTTTTAAATAAAATAAAATTGAAAAGTTAGCAGCAATTTGTATATTTTTTCATAAAGATGTAAAATTCACTTATTAGACAGTATAATATCAATCTCTACAGTATATCATCTCGGTGATAATCTACCGTGTCTGGTTTCAGTAACAAAACAATGCTTATGAGTTAAAATCAGCGCCCGGATTGAAGGCCGATGCTCAAACGTAAGGGAAAATGAGTACAGAGACAATATCATGGAGCATCATATAACAAAGTAACACTAATAAATTAATAAAAATAAGTTCATGAAAAAACAGACTACAGTTGCCAAATTTGTGGGTCTCTTGACAATAGGAAAGTAATCATTAGAAAGAATTTTTATTCACTAAATTATTTATTAATTTTTTTTTATTTACTAGTGTTATTTTGTTACATGATGCTTTATGTTATTTGTGTGTACTCATTTCACCTTGCGCTTGAACCTAGACCTTCAGTCCGTACGCTGATCTTAACTTATAGGCATTGTTTCATTACTGAAACAAGACACGGTAAATTATAACGAGATTGATAGTACACTGTCTGTAAGTGAATTTACATCTTTATAAAAAACTTTTCCAGTTGCAGCTAATCTTGTAATCTGTTATTATTTAAAAAGCAGCAATTAGTCACGTGATTTAACAAATGTTCAACCTTCTCTAACAACTTTACCGCTGACCTATGAATATGATAACATTTCACTTTTAAGCCCCTTGCACAATGCTAGGCAACAGGCAATAGAAACAGGGAATAGAAATGAAAACCTTGTATCTATGCAGAATAGACGATGACACAGGCAATAGACACAGAATTTCCGTCACGTTGGAAATTTTGTGCCTATTGCTAGTTGCCAACCAATCATAGCGTTCGAATTTTTTAGGTTTGTATTGACGAATTATTTGTAATTTCCTGTTCCTATTGCCTGTTGCCTGGCATTGTGCAAGGGTCTTAATTTATGCGTTGTTGACGATTAGATTTAAGATTATTGAGAAATGTTACACTGAAGAGGGTCTAAACTAGGGCTATGCTTTTATTCCGTTTTTCAAATAAACGTTTAAACGTGAAACGTTTATCCGTTTACATTTTTTTCCAGAAAAACGTTTACGTTTAAACGTTTAGTAAACGCTTAGTAAACGTTTAATAAACGTTTAGTAAACGCTTAGTAAACGTTTAGTAAACATCACTAAAAAAATTATACATTGTTATTTCGTGCGTGCGTGCATGCGTACGTATGAACGTGCGTGCATGCGCTCGCTCTCACTCGCGGATGTCGTCGATGATGCAAGCACGCGTGACAAAAACTTGTCGGACTGTGTCGTTCCACTCGTGCTTTTGTCTGCTCCTATATTTGCCCCCCCCCCCCCCGCGTCAAAATTAGGGCTCGCTATTATTTAAACAAAAACTCGTTTACTCGTATATTTAGTAAGTACATCCATTTATGAGTAGAAGAAAGTGTTTTACATAACGAATTCGTTTCCGTTACTGTAAAAATGTGACGACGTCACCGGAAAAAAAGTAACAATAACGATATTACAAATAATACATTATTTCCTAACTCTGACTATATTTGTAATATAAATTTCATTAATAAAGTACATTCAAAAATAAAACACTTAAGGGGGGAAACCACAGTAGAGCACGAAAAAGTAAGGCTATTTTCGGGAATTTTTTTTGGGTCAATGAAATGATGAATCAAAAATCTGTAAAATGAGCAGTATAATATCATAAACGAACTACAATTAAAAATTTTTTGACGCATTTTTATTACAAAATGGCGGCTGTGCAGCACTTGTCCTGTGGCGCCTATTTTTACAGGAGGGCCCATGGGCGGACATCTACAGTCCGTAATTTTTGACCTAGAACAAAAAATGAAAGTTTTTTAGGTTCTATATATAAATGGGTATGGAACTGCGTAGGATTTTTTCGATATGTTAATTTTTCGCAAAATGGCGCACGTTTTAAGAAAAACTTGCAAATGTAACCAAAAAAAAAAACGCCATAAAATTGTTGATAAAAAAAAACCATATAATATAAAAAAAAACCCTACGCAGTTCCATACCCATTTATATACAGGGTGTCCCAAAAAGCTCGGACACCGTTTCACTGACAAATTCTGTGGGACATTCTAAGAAGAAAATTCTTATGCGAAAATGTTGAGGCTGTAATAGTTTTTGAATTATAAGAATTTAGAGTTAGCGAATCAGACCGCCTAAAGTTGGCGCGCTCAGGTGTGGTACATCGCATAGCAAGTGAAGGTGGGCTAGCTTGTGACACACTTCATTTGACAAACTTGACAGTTCGCTGTGCATACGTATTTATTGATATTCCATAATGCTTGCATTAATCTTTATATACAGCAAATTAAACAATCACAGATAAATAAGACAAAGCTTCAAAGTAATTTTCTTGTCGTTTGAATTATGTCAATATCTAAAAACTGAGTCAATGCACAAGAGCACCTTTACTTGCTATGCGATGTACCACACCTGAGCGCGCCAACTTTAGGCGGTCTGATTCGCTAACTCTAAATGCTTATAATTCAAAAACTATTATAGCCTCAACATTTTCGCATAAGAATTTTCTTCTTAGAATGTCCCACAGAATTTGTCAGTGAAACGGTGTCCGAGCTTTTTGGGACACCCTGTATAGAACCTAAAAAACTTTCATTTTTTGTTCCAGGTCAAAAATTACGGACTGTAGATGTCCGCCCATGGGCCCTCCTGTAAAAATAGGCGCCACAGGACAAGTGCTGCACAGCCGCCATTTTGTAATAAAAATGCGTCAAAAAATTTTAAATTGTAGTTCGTTTATGATATTATACTGCTCATTTTACAGATTTTTGATTCATCATTTCATTGACCCAAAAAAAATTCCCGAAAATAGCCTTACTTTTTCGTGCTCTACTGTGGTTTCCCCCCTTAAAAGAAAGGGATAAACGTATATAAAAAAACGTGAAAATATTCGGAAAAACGTTTTTAGTAAACGGATATGCTATAAATATATACGTGTAAACGTTTAAACGTTTAAACATTTATCAGGCCCTAGACTTAAAACACGTGTATTCGGAAAAACGTTTCTAATAAACGGATATGCTAATTATACGTATAAACGTGTTTCCGTTTAAACGTATAATAGCGAGCCCTAGTCTAAACTAAGACAGAAACGTTTGTGTTGTGCTTTGTTTTAAGTTATTAAATATGATATTATTTATTATTCGCTATAAGATCGGTGTTTTGCTCTTATTTGCCTTAAGTTTCATAAAGATTGTATATCTGGTAAACGTTATTCATGACTTAGAATAAATCTTTTTTTTCATAAAAAAAATCTATATTTACATTTCTTATTACACTTTATGTATTTTCTGTTAAGTATGAAATTATTTAAATATCTAATTGTTATAGTAAATTTTTCTTAAACAATTTATTACTTCTGATTGTGAGTAACTGGACAAAACTCTTCAAAACATTCTGTAAGTGCTTTATTTTATAATTTTAATTAACGAAAGATATCCAACCAAAAACGGATTGTTTAAAATATAATTTCTGTATTTCAAAATGCAATTTACTTTTGCATTTGTTTAAATTTTCATGTGTTGATAGTCTTGGCGAAAGTTCTATCCATTATCAAAATTTTTTGTAAGGTGGTACTTTTAATAGAAGTAACATGTAATTTTTAGCAAGAAAAAAATATTTCTATTATTACGATGCATAAGAATATTGCACACGACGTGACGCTCGCGATGGCCGCCCCGCCACCTCTCCGTAGCGGCAGCGATTAGCTTTGCGCGCGTCGTGGGCAATACGCATTCTTGTTAAGTCCTAAAAAAGACTGTTAGGCATGAAATTGATAAGAATACAAATATCTGTCCAAAACTGTCGATGGTCCGATGCTTCAATGCGTACGAAAAAATTTAATTCTTCGTGCGGAAGTATGCATTGTGGTTCGCGGGAGTTATTTTAAAAATTTAATTTAAAAAGTCATTTTTAGGACTAAAAAACTGTTCTTTTTAGGGCTAGCAACTTCATGCGTAGCAGTCCTTTCCAGGATTAAACCGGCTCTTTTCAGAATTAGCAGCTCACTGCAAAACAGTCCTTATCAGGGCTATTAATATTTCAAAACAACAGGAAACTATTTATTCGCAAATATAAAAAAAACATTCCTTCTCTACGTTCCCCTAATCTTCAAAATATTGAATACAGAAAATTCCTGTTTAATATTATAAGAAGAGGATAAATCTTTTTGAAACTTAAGGCAAATAAAAGCAAAACGTCGATCTTATAGCAAATAATAAATTATGACGCATTTAATAACTTAAAACAAAATACAATACAAACGCTTTGGCCTTAGTTTAGACCCTCTTTATTGTAATATTTCACAATAATCTTAAATCGAATCGTTAACAACGCATAAATTAATATGAAATGTTATCATATTTGTAATACGTAGGTCAGCGGTAAAGTTGTTAGAAAAGATTAAACATAAAGTAAATGCGGCCTTTTAAATAAAATGAAATATTAACTGCAATTCGTATAAGTATTTTATGTTAAATTCACTTACCAGACAGTGTAATATCAGTGTCATGATGATCTACCGTCTAGTTTCAGTAACGAAACAGTGCTTATGAGTTAATATAAGCGTACGGACTGAAGGCCTAAACTTAAGCGTAAGGTGAAATGAGTACAAAGAAATATCATGAAGCATCATATAACAAAGTAACACTCGTAAATAAATAAAAATAAGTTAATAAATAAAACAGACTACAGATGTCAATTGTGTAGAAGTCTCTCGACAATAGGAGAATAATCATTAGAAAGATTTTTTATTTACTAGTTTATTTATTTACTTGATATTTTTTTATTTACTAGTGTTATTTTGTTATATGATACTTCACGACATTTGTATGTACTCATTTCACCTTGCGCTTGAGCCTAAGCTTTCAATCCGTGCACTGATATTAACTCATAAACATTGTTTCATCGATGAAACCAGACACGGTAGATTATCACGAGATTGATATTATACTGCCTGATAAGTAAATTTTACATCTTTATGAAAAAACTTATACAAATTGCAGCTAACTTTTCAATTTCATTTTATTTAAAAGACAGCAGTTATCACTAATTTACCTTATGTTCAACCTTTTCCAACAACTTTACCGCTGACCAATATTTTATGAATACGATAACATTTCACTTATATTTATGCGTCTAAACTAAGACAGAAACGTTTGTATTGCATTTTGTTTTAAGTTATTAAACGTGTTATTATTTATTATTTGCTATAAAAATTAATATTGTTCGCTCGGCGGTTTGCTCTTATTTGCCTTGTTTCAAAAAGATTGTACATCTTGGACAGCGTTATTCATAACTTAGGATAAATCTTTCTTTCATAAAAGAAGAAATTTTTTTATTTTTGAATACTTTAGCTTTTAATAATATTTTTAATGTATTTCCTTTTAAGTACGAGATTATTTAAATATCTAATTGTTACAGTAAATTCCCCTTAAAAAATTTTTTACTTCTGAGTAACTGGGCAAACCTCGTAGAAAGATTCAATAAGTGCTTTGTGTTATAATTTAAATTAAGTTAACGCAAAGATATTTAACGAAACGGATTGTTTAGAAAATAATTGTTGTATTGTAAAATACACAGTATAATTTTTTTTATTTGTTTACATTTTCATATGTTAATAATAGTTATGTCTTGGCGAAAATTTTATCCGTTATCAAAATTTTCTGCAAGGAGGTACTTCTGACAAAAGTAAAAACTGATTTTTAGTGCAAGAAGAAATTATTTTTATTATTACAATGCGTAAGAATATTGCACGCGACGCGCGCGAAGGCATAGCGCGGCCGCTGCGGCCGTGCCGCCGTGCAGTGCCGCTGCGCGCGGCGGAGCGCTCACGCACACTATCAGGCGCGCGGCTCACCGACGTTCGCCCGGCTAAAGAACGACGCTGGTTGGACTAACTTTACTCAATGATTACGGATTTGTTAAGCATTATAGAGAAAAGTGGTTCAGGACTTTTCGACTCAGTTTTTGACAAGGAATACCGCTATGTAGTTAGTGGGCGGTCTTTTAGTAACACCCAAGAATTATACATATATGAAATAGGGGTAGAAAAGACTGAAGAATATAATGGAATTAGAAAAGTTGCTAATAATTAATATTAAATTGTCCAAAAACATCAATTTTTGAAAAGTCCCAATTAGTTCAGACTTAAAATGTAGCCTTCAAGTGTTAAAATTATAAAATATTGGCAATTTTTCTAATTCTATTGTATTTTTCAGTCTTTTCTACCCCTTTTTCATATCTAATTCTTTAAGATTTGATCGATTAGTTCTTGAGTTATAGAAATTTATGGAAAATCCGTACATACATACACACACATACGGACATTTTTAAAAAATGCGATTTTTCGACGTTTTAGAACATTCTGAACACATTGACAGCGACAACTAAAGAAAAATTTTTTTTATGAAAACAAAGTTTCCTCTATGAGGAAGCAATACATACAGTAAAGTACATGTAAATGCCTTCTGTTAAATTAATATAAAAATTCACTTCTATTAAAACTGGTTTGAAGCATTTTTTCTAATTTCATTATATTTTTAGGTCCTTTTTACCCCTATTTCATATAAAATTCTTTAAGATATGGTTGATTAATTCTTGAGATATAACCGTTTGAAATTTTGAGGAATCCGTACATAGGAAGCAAAATGTGCAAGTTTCAAATTTGCACACTTTTCTATTATATTGGAAATTTTTTTCTAATTCTATTATATTCTTAGGTCTTTTCTACCCCTATTTAATATATAATTATTTAAGATTTGGTTGATTAGTACTGGAGTTATATAAAATTTCGGAAAATCCGCACATACATACATATACACATACACACATACGGACATTTTAAAAAAATGCGAATTTTCGACGTTTTAGAACATTCTGAACACATTGGCAACGGCAACTAAGAAAAAAATTTTTACGAAAACAAAGCTTCCTCTACAAGGAAGCAAAAGAACATTAGACAAGATACTATTTACTAATTTTTTTTAAATTTATTTTTGTATTAATTTTAATTTATATAATTTAAATATTATAATAAAATTAATACTATAAAAAAATTAATTATGGTATTTTGCCTAATGTTTTTTAAATATGTACAATAAATACATATATAATATTTAGAAAAAGAAAAGAAAATTTATTAAAAATACATACAGTATTCTAAAATACATATAATTTAATTACAATATTATATTATATAATTTATTTTAAATATATTTATAAAAAAATATGAAATAATCTGTGAAACAAGCAACTTATTTAGTCACTTTTTAAATTGACGTTCAAAGATAAACTACTATGTTCAAAAAATAAATATCAAACTCGAATATCGAAATGTTGAAGCCGTTATAGCGCGCTTGGTTATCTCGCTTTGGTGCTTGGCTTGCTTTGCGCGTTATCGCGCAAAATTCGTTTTCTGCCATTTTCTATTTAGCAGTATGAGGTTAATAATATACATCCCTTCAAGCGCTGAGTGAAGAAGAAAAAGAAAGAGATTAGTAGAGAGAAAAAGAGAGAAAGAGAATAAGGTATTTATAAAATAAAAAAGTGTGCAAGTAGAAACTTGCATATTGCTTCCTTATAGTTTTTAAGTGTGCAAGTAGAAACTCGTATATTGTTTCCGCATAGTTTTTAAGTGTGCAAGTAGAAACTTGCATATTGCTTCCTCATAGTTTTTAAGTGTGCAAGTAAAAACTTTTACATTGCTTTCTCATAATTTTTAAGTGTACAAGTAGAAACTTGCACATTGCCTTCTCATAGTTTTAAATTGTGCAAGTAGAAACTTGCACATTGCTTCCGCATAGTTTTTAAGTGTGCAAGTAGAAACTTGCACATTGCTATTGCTTCCTCATAGTTTTTAAATATACAAATTAAGAACTTGTACATTACTTCCTCGCAATTTTTAAGTACGCAAATTATTTTGCACATTGCTTAATCAACATATTATTTCGCTCATAAAGCTTCCTCTATGAGGAAGTATGTTATTTCTTTGATGCATAATTGTTAGTGGATATTTATTAATTTAGTTTCCTCATAGAGGAAGCTTTATGAGCAAAATAAAATGTTGGTTAAGCAATGTGCAAATTTATAATTTGCATATTTAAAAATTGAGAAAAAATTAATGTGTAAGTTTCTAATTTGTATTCTTAAAAACTATAAGAAAGCAATGTGCAAGTTTCTACTTGCACACTTAAAAACTATGAGGAAGCAATGTGCAAGTTTCTACTTGCACACAAAAACTATGCAGAAGCAATGTGCAAGTTTCTATTTGCACACTTAAAAACTATGAGGAAGCAATGTGCAAGTTTCTACTTGCAAATTTAAAAACTATAAGAAAGCAATGTGCAAGTTTCTACTTGCACACTTAAAAACTATGCGGAAGCAATATGCAAGTTTCTACTTGCACACTTAAAAACTATGAGGAAGCAATGTGCAAGTTTCTACTTGCACCCTTTTCTTATTATCCAAAAACATCGGTTTTTGAAAAGTCTCCCGACCTCGCCCGAGTCGAGCCCAGCGCAGTTGCTGACGATCAGTGGAAATCACTGGTAATCCCGAAGAAATCTTAGAAATCAACATGGGAGTCAATAGTTTGATTTCCAGATTTCTTGAGTGAGAAGCCCCTCGATGGTCACCACTCGCACGATGCCGTCATCTCCCGGGTGCAGCTCGGTGATCCTTGCCAGAGACCATCGGGTTGGCGGGGACGTCTCGGAGCGAATGAGGCATAACGCACCGATATTCGGGGCTGTCTCAGCTTTCAGCCACTTCGGTCAGGAGGCCAGCTGGTGGATGTACTCACGCGACCATCGTCCCCAGAAGTGGTCGCGCATTTTTTGCAAGACGTTCCAGCGGGAGAGAGCGCTGTCGGCCCTCGCCTCCAATGACGGATCGGGCACTGCCAGGAGAGGAGCTCCGATTGGAAAGTGCCCCGGTGTCAGCGCCGAGACGTCCTCCGGGTTGTCAGATAGGGCCTGGATCGGCCGAGAGTTCAAGCAGGCCTCTACTTGGGCGAGAAAGGTGCTCATCTCCTCGAAGGTGAGCGTGGTTATGCCGATAACCCGCCGGAGGTGGAATTTGGTGGACTTCACCGCTGCCTCCCACAGTCCTCCGAAGTGCGGTGCAGCTGGCGGGTTGAAGTGCCAACGGATGCCTTCATTGCTGGTGGCGTGAGCCAGGTTGCGGCCGTCAGATGAAGACGCGCGAAAGAGCTCCTGCAGTGCCCGGTCAGCTCCGATAAAATTGGTGCCGCAGTCGGAGTAAATGTCCGTGCAGAGCCCTCGGCGTGCCGTGAAACGACGGAGTGCGGCCAAGAAAGCCTCCGTCGTGTAGTTTGAGACTACTTCGAGGTGCACGGCCTTGGAGACGAGGCACACAAAGACCGCGATGAATGCCTTGTGTGCTCGATGTCCTCTCCCCTTGGTCGTGCGGATGTGAATCGGACCGGCATAATCTACACCAGTCCGGAGAAATGGACGCGTCGGAGTGACGCGTGCTCGAGGAAGATTGCCCATCGGTGGTTGCGGTGTAGCGGCTCGCCAGCGGGTGCATGTTATGCACCGATGTAGCAGTTATTTTACGACGGCCCGGCCTCGTGGAATCCAGTGGCGTAGGCGGAGAGTTCCGAGCGTCAATTGCACTCCTCCATGGAGTGTCCTTCGGTGGCAGGACTCCACTAGCAGGCGAGTGAGCCAGGAAAACGTGGGTGCGATCGTAGGATGGCGCTCGTCAAACGAAAGCAGCGAGTGCTTGAGTCGCCCTCCGACCCTGAGTACGCCGTTGTCATCAAAGAAAGGGCTCAGCTTGGCGAGATGACTGCGGTGAGATACTGTGCGACCTGCTGCGACCGCCTTGATCTCGTCCGGATAATGGAGCTCTTGCGCCACGCGAAGCCATCGCGACAGCGCTGTGTCGAGCTCCTCCGGTTGCAGTGTCCACGCCTGGTCGTCGGGGTGATGCTCGTCAGTGCGGGAGGTGGTGCGTCGCCACTGCAGGCACCATGCCGTGGCTCGTAAGAGTCGGTGCAGCGAGGAGAATCGAAGGAGCATGTCGGGCTCCGTTTCGATCTTCCCGACGGCGGTGTTGACCGCGGTCCTCTGCTCTGGCAGCTTGGTGTCCGGCATCTCGTCGTGCACGTTGGGCCATTGAGCTCGGTCCTCGCGGAGCCAGGTGGGTCCCGTCCACCACAGCGGATGACCAATCAGCTCGCTGGGTGCTATTCCCCGGGAAGCGCTGTCAGCCGGGTTGTCCCGTCCGGGAACGTGCCGCCATTGAGCCTCCGGGAGCAGAGTTTGGATATGTGACACCCGGTTGGCCACGTATGTCTTCCACCGGGATGCGTGGCCTTGGATCCAGTGAAGAGCCACCCGGGAGTCAGACCAGAGGAAGATTACAGCTGTGGACAGACTTAGAATGTCGCGAACGTGTCGCGTTAAAGTGGTGAGTAACGAGGCGGCGCAGAGTTCGAGTCGCGGCAGAGACACCTGTTTTATCGGGGCCACCTTGCTTTTGTCCGTTAGCAGGTGCAGTGTGGTAGTGCCGTTCCTCGTGACGCGGAGGTAGACGACGGCGGCGTATCCTTCGCTCGGATGCGTCGGCGAAGCCGTGGATTTCGATCTCCGTGTCCGCGTCACCGCTGTCGAGCCAGCGGCTCACGCGAATACGCGCGAGTTGTGGAAGTGCCGCGAGGAAGTGCTCCCAGTGTTGCGCGTTCGTCGATGGAAGCGGAGCATCCCATTCGAGTCGTCGTAGCCACGCGGATTGAATTAGGATTTTTGCCCGAATCACGACAGGGGCGAGCCACCCCAGAGGATCGAACAATCGCGCGGTTTCCGAGAGAACGCGTCTTTTAGTGTAGTTAGAGATTGTGCGCGGACGTATCGAAAACGAAAATTGATCTTCCGTGGGGTGCTATCGGAGACCGAGAGTGGAGTGACCTTTGTCTTCCCGCAAGTGCGGTGCGCGTTGAAGACGGTGCTCAGGCGGAATGCCGACCAGAATATCCTCGGAGTTCGCGGCCCACTTCCGCAATGGAAACCCGCCCGCCGTGCATATTTCGCGGAGTTCGGTCTGTATCGCGATCGCGTTGGGCTTAGTGTTCGCTCCGGTTGAAACGTCGTCGACGTAACGGCGGCGGCGGAGTGCAATCCCGCCGCGGGAATACCGTGCTTTCTCGTCATCGACGAGTTGTTCAAGCGTTCGGTTCGCGGAATGTGGCGCGCTTCCGAGGCCGTACGTCACCGTGGTCAACTGGAACTGGCGCACTTGTTCGCGGGCGTCGTGTCGCCAGAGTATCCTCTGGAAGGTGCGGTCTTTCGGATGAACGATGATCTGTCGGTACATCATCTTAGCGTCGGTGATCATCGCAAAGCGGTGCCAACGCCAACACGTGATCACATCGGGGAGCGGCGGCAGGAGATTCGCCCCGGTGAGTAGATGCTTGTTGAGCGACTCACCGGACCTGGTGCGTTGCGAGCCGTTTAAGACAACTCGCAGCTTCGTGGTGGTGCTCGACTCTTTGAGCACTCCGTGGTGAGGCAAGAAGCACTTGCGTGTACTCTCGACCTCGTCGGGCTGTGGTACGGCCTCCATGTGGCCGAGATCCTCGTACTCTCGCATGAACGCGCGGTAGAGCTTTCTCGATCGTAGTTCACCCGCAAGTATTGTTCAAACCGCTAGTGCAACCGCTTTTCGACCCGCTTTGCTTCCGCATTTTCGCTCACGCTTAAATCTATAACTTCGCACGCCGTATTTGATCTTTGCGCGCCTTTGCGTATTGCGATTTCCTCCTGGAAAAAAGACTGTGTATATAATCGAGTTTATTGGACATTGTAATAAATTACTTTATTTTGAACTTTATTGTGCAACACTTGACCTTTCCTAGTGCTTGTCCTTCCTGCTCCGCGCTAACTCTGTCGCATCCGCGCTCTCGCGATCAGCACTAAACCAGCACTATGTCGTTTTGCCCGGGTATGCCGTTTTAGGCACAATTTCTACACACACACACACACATTTTATATGTATTAATTAATATATATAATTATATTTAAATAATATATACAATTTGTATCTGATAATTACCTACCGTGCCATCTCTCGTGAACAAGGACAAATTACTAGAATAGAATAGAATAGAATAGAAAAGTTCTTTACCGTCTTGCAAATTTTTCAATAATTAATGAGAAATTAACTTATTAAGATTTGCAAATAAGCGTGTATTTGCGCGACTTGGCGATAAGAAACAGTCCAGTGTTACGCATTATTTGTCATTGCTAAACCCCAAAACCTTCCCGCGCGCGTAAACCGCAACCGCAACCTAACAATAAGTTGATGTCTCTTGGGGAAGCATACCGATTCTCGGATCCTTATATTAATTAATTTTTCATTAATTATTAAAAAACTCGCAATATAATAAAGAAATTTTCTATTCAATTCAACTCGCTCTACATACGTACGAGAGGTAGCACAGTAATTACCAAACACTGTGTGTGTGTGTGTGTGTGTGTGTGTGTGCGCGCGCGCGCGCGCGCGTGCGCCCGCTGTTGTACCTTAAAATTATATATCTGTGCATATTGTATACCTAATGTAGGTATATATGTAGTTGCGGAAGTTGCAAAAATATCCTTATAACATTTTCTCTCCGCCTCCGGTTTTTTTTATCATACTTCTTAATTGTTTATTAATATCTATTACACATAATTGTTACTAATAATATTGTATTGCATATAGTGATACATAATGATATATCTTGACAATTAGATTATAATTTATTTGACGTTTATTTATTCCTTATTTGTCAACATAGCCTGCCCATTACATTTCTCATTTACTTGAGCACAAAGGCGAAGGTTCGCTATCGTCGGCTTTAAGGGCCAAGGGTTGGGGTATTTTCATAACAACTAGAATATACTATATTGCCAAAGACTTGATGTTTTTTCGTGTCATTGTGGATCTAACCGAAGAAGGTATTGACCATATAGACGAAATTATTCGACTATGTTTGAGTATTTTAATATGCTGAAGTCACAAGACCCACAGGAATGGATCCACGATGTAATTGATAAAATAAAATATAATTCTACGTAGAATATCTGGCAAATGTGTGGTAGTATCGCAATTTGACAGACATACTGCATTTTAATATCGTGTGTCACATATGGATTAACGCAATTTTTTTACATTTGTAGGAATATAAAAAGATTGAAAGTTTAAATCTTCATATTAAGAAAAGGTATGTGCCTTCCATCGATATGGTTCCTACAGCCCGAGCGCTGCAGGAATATTCCATGGAGAAAGTTGCGCAGGCTAAACATCTCTTCCCTAATTGGAGAACGGATTACACCAAAGAAATAATGGAATGTTTGACGCCGCAAAAAATCAGGATTCATGTTGCCGCAAAAGTGTTCGAAAGTACAACGGATAAAATCGAAGAATGGTATGGCATTAAATATAAGACAGAGAAGGTATCCGAAGAAACAATGGAAATGTGGAATCTGGCTATAACAGAACCTGGCTATAACAAGGATCTGAAGTTGTCTCCTAGAAATAATTTTATAGCGACCATATTTGATATCAAGCAAAGAAAGCAAACAAAGGTAAGATTATCATTTTTTGTAATATTAATCCTTGAACACCTCTTGGTGATACCAAGCAAATCTTCATAAAGCATATATGTCATGAAACTCGATATAAAGTAGAATATTAATGTAGCTTCTAGTAAATTCTACTCTTACGCATATTTTTTGATAGGTATAATAAGAATAAGTATCATTTGAATATACATATATACTTCTGCACTAACTTTATGAAAATATACACTGGTGTCTAAAGATTAATTTACGTTAAACGAAGCAAAGAGATTGTGATACAAGTAAGAAAATTGTAATTCAACGAATGTTTTACACATGCTTATTTTTGTATATGCAGGAGTTATTCTTTGTCTTAATATACCACCAAACTTGATGTCATTATGTATTTGCATATCTTTTTTACACATATTAACAGGTAAAATTTTATAGGTACAAAAGTTTCTTATTATTTTGAGGGATACACCGTTTGTTCGACTTTGGTATAAAAAGGACGATCAATTTTACGTACCGGAAGCGACTATGATCTTCAATTTTGTTAGGTATGTGATAAATGTGATTGTAACAATTATATTGTTGTTCTAATACTCATGTGTTTTAATATATAATATTGAGATGTATGCTGTTCTAATACTGTTCTAATGTAATACTGACAATGAGATGTTTTTAAATAAGATTTTGAGATATTCAAATATAACTTATATTAATTGCAATTGTTAATTAATTTATACCTCACAATAATAGTAATGAGATTAGTATACATGTACAAGGTGTTTCCTAAGTAAGTATAAAAAATTAAAGGGGGTATTCCGTGGCTTATTTTAGACAGAAAAGTTCCTGTAAATATATGCCCTAACTGCTTCATTTTCAAAATACAGGGTGTCAATGTTGTGAAAAAACAAAATAAAAATTTCAAAAATCTGAAAAACGTTTAAAGATATTTTCTTCACATTTGGTATGCGTACATGCGGTATTAACAAACATTTTCCAGTGCAGAAGAAACATTTTTGAATCCACCAAGGGCGTGCATCCTTGACACACCTTGTATTTCAAAAAATTAAGGGCATACGTTTGTAGGACATTTTCTTCCTAAAATGAGCCACAGAATATTTCCTTTAATTTTTTGTACTTACTTAGGAAACACACTGTATATTAATATATGATCTAAACAAAATTAAAATAATAAATTGATTATTTCTAAAAGATTATTATAAAAAAAATTAATCTACAAATATGTAGATATAATTATATATTATCTATTTTTTCTCTTGCAACAGAACAAAAATATATTTTCTCATAATACTATGTAACGTTTGTTTTGTCTTTAATTTACAGTCCGTTCGCCTATATGAATCCTCTTAGTTCCAATTTGACTCATATGTTTGTTGAGCTACTTCGTGATTCCCTTTATGAATATACACATGCAGCTAATTTAGCTGGTTTAAATTCTAATATTACGGGTACGAAATATGGAGTAAACGTGAGTACCTACATATTAATAACAATATATTTAAATATTCTATATTATTTAAATTAGTTTGAGCATCACTCAAGTAAGTTTTTATTCAATTTGATATTAATGTTGGTAATGTATAAAATAAGTGCTATTATATACCTATACGTAAAATATTGCTTCAGAAATCAAATTTTTTATGTACAATTACGGTTATTTGTAAATATAACCAATTACGTTTTTGTAATAGTCTAATAACATTTATCCACTGTTGTATAAATAAGCATTAATTTAATGTTTTACAAAAGAGTTAATAATTTAACAGAAAAACGAATTGTTTTGTAGCTTGAAATAGATGGTTACAACAAGAAACAACGTGTGCTCTTAGAAAAAATCATAGACCAAATGATAAATTTTAAAATTGATTCAAAGTGGTTTGAAATCCTAAAGGAGAAAATTCGTATATTATATAATAAATGTAATTAATCTCATTAATTTGGTTAAGCAGCGTATTTATATAAAATGGTTTACAGTATATCAGGAACTTCAGGGACTTGAAAGATTTAGCGGCAAAACAACCTTGGGAACATGCAGAGAATTATCATGAGATCCTGTTGTTAGAGCGAGTTTGGCTTAACGATGAGTTATTGGAGTCTACTGCTGGTAAGTGTAATAGAGAACTAATGCTTTTTGTTCAATGTCGCTTTCTTTTTTTTCCAATATTGTTTCTAGTTTTTAGCATGTCTGGTACACTTATTAACCGTAGAACACACACCTTCCAGTACGTCTCGAAAACACATGGGTTTGAAAGAAAGATCCATGGTATGTGTTCTAGAGTTAATGACATACGAGTGATGTTTACGTAAAAACAGGAATTTAACTTTTAGACAAGTAAAGAGACAAAAGTATGTGATCAGTAAAGAACATTAATTTTTCAACATAATTTCCATTTACATCACACCATTTTTGCCATCGATGTATTAATTCGTTAGTACCGGCAGAATAGAAGGATTTGTCCTGACGTCTGAACTACTGTAACAAACACGTTTTAAGTTCATCTGACTGAAAACGCCTGCCGCCCAAATTTCTTCTTTCAAGGGACCAAATAGATAAAAATCTGAATGCGCTAAATCGGGATTGTGGGAGGGGGGGGGGGAGGATGTGGAAGGACTTCCCAACCGAATGTTTGCAGTTTTTCCTTGGAAGGTGGGTGGCCTTGCATTATCCTGCAGAAAAAGCACTTCTTTTGACAACAAACCACGTCGTTTAGCGCCTTCAGATTTCCATCTGCTTAGTCCCTTGAAGCTGAAAGAACATTTGGGCGGCAAGCGTTTTCAGTCAAAACATATGAGCTTAATATAGAGTAGAGTGGGGTAAGAGTGCGCGCCGGGTAAAAGTGCGCAGTGCAAGTATATTTGTTTTCGTGTAAGTTAGGTGGGCAACACTAAGATAGTTTGTAAGGTGTCATGACTGATTGTGAGTGACGTCATATGTAAACCGATTCGACTGAACAGTGTTGAAACTATGAGGTAAATTTTATTTTTTATCTTTCTGATGTAATATTTTGATTTTTTCCAAACGGTATTTCATAAGTAGAAATTACGTAAATCATTGACAAGCCATTTTGATTAATTAGTTTCTGGCGCGTGCCATGCTATATTAGACATTTCAAATTGTTATCCGTAGATAGTAGCGCTTACCGGCAATTTAAAACGTGTTTAAAAACTGTATGAGCACTTTTGCCCTACCGGTAGGGTAAAAGTGCGTTTTTGCAATCGGTTCAAGAAAAATTTATTACATGGAATGTATTCAAAATATAGATATAAACCCTAGTAAATTTAAAAAAAAACAGATTTTGAGGTGCAAATTTCAAGATTCTAGCTATATCTTAACGGTAGATGTGTGGGATCAAAAACTGTGTACACTTTTGCTCCACTCTACTCTACGTGTGCCTTACAGTGGTTCAAAGGTCAGGACAAATCCTTCTTTTCTGTCAATATTAACGTATTGGTACGTCGATGGCAAAAACGCTGTAATGTAAATGAATATTACGTTAAAAATAAATGTTTTTTACTGGTCATAATTTTGTTTCTTTACCGGTCTAAAAATTAAAACCAAAAACAATGTCTTCCTCCGCCAGTAAATAAATTCAAAATAAAAGTCGTTGTTAGTCGACCTAACTGGCCAAAAATCCAATATATTTAATTCACGACGTTTCGACCGCAATTCGGTCCTTTTCTAGTGAGAATTACAAAATTAACGTATCCGCGAACAATCCAAACGTCGCTGACATTGTGCCCTAACTACGTCATACGAACGTAAAGCTAAAAATTAAAAGTCGACATATCGAAAGTGAGAGAGTCAAAAAGATAAGTCATAAAAAGTAAATCATAAGTCAAAGTTAAAAATATAAATAAAATAAATACAATTAAAAAGGCTTACAACTCTTATAGAAATGTAATACTGTAAGTGATTTTTTGGCTAGTGATTAATCACTTATAAGCATTATTAAAAGCACTGTTAACAGTACTTTTAATAGTGCTTTTAAATGATTAATCACTTATAAGCATTATTAAAAGCACTGTTAACAGTACTTTTAATAGTGCTTTTAAATGATTAATTACTAGCCAAAAAATCACTTACAGTATTACATTTCTATAAGGGAAATCAAGAGCGTCAAAAAAAAATATAAACGAGGTATAACGTGAAAAGAAAAACGTCGCAAGCTATATCCGAGAACACATCCCAACAGTATAACAGTCAAAGTCACACTGAGAATAAAAGCCCAAAGACAATAAGTGTTCCCAAATAAAAACGAACAGAACGAAAAGCGAAAAGTGCAAACTAAGTGGCGCTAATAACACGTTCATAAGTCCCAGGTAGATTTTCAGTATCTTTTTGAAGATTGATTGTGCAATCATATTTTTTGATAAAAAACATTTCGGAGATTTCTCTTTTCTTAAGATGCCTCTCCTTATATAAAATCTTAGGTTGATGCCAATTAAAATTATGATTGTAAGTGAGACGGTGCTTACTGACAACAGAATGATTGTCAACATTCCTATTAATATCACGAGAATGTTCTTTAATGCGTGTCTCTAAGTGCCTCTTAGTCTGTCCAATATCTGTGGTATTACAATTTGCACAATCAATCTTATATACCAACTCAGTCTGTTTAAGATCTTGAAGCTTATCTTTTCCTTTTTTAATAACACAATCTAATTTCTTCGGAATAGTGATAAGTACTCTAAATTTAGCGTCACGCATTGTACGGCCAACATCACCGCTAAGACCTTTGACATACGGTATAGTAATAAATTTTAAAGGATCTTGGGTTGCATTGTCACAGTTAGAGTCATTACTATTATTATTTCTATTCTGTAATTCGTGAAGTCGGGCATTAATGTACTTATTAACAACTTTCGTTGGATAACAATTGTTAGAAAGGATTTTTTTTATTACTATAATATTAGAATTATGAAAACGAGCGTCAGACAAAAGAATAGCTCGATCAACAAGATTACGTATAATGTTAACTTTATATTTAAGAGGGTGGTTCGAATAATAATTTACATATCTTCCTGAGAAAGTAGGTTTCCGATACCAATTCGTGAGTAAAACGTTTCCCTCTCGAATCACTGTAGTGTCAAGAAAACTTAAAGAACCATTATTCTCCAGTTCGTAAGTAAATTTTAATCTAGAGTGATAACCATTAAAAACATCCAACAACTCATCAATCCCCGACCTAGGAACTATCACGAAAATGTCATCTACATATCTTTTAAAGAAGGAAATATGAAAACTGAGTAACCGCAAACAATGTGTCTCCAAATCATCCATAACGATGTCAGCTAAAATAGGAGAAAGAGGAGAACCCATCGGACTACCGAAGATTTGTTCATATACCTGACCATTGAACGTAAAACTAGTAGAACTCAGAATTAAATCAACAGCAAGCAAGAATTGAGGAAGGCTGAGACTATAGTTTTTGTGGAGATGTAATTCCACTGCTTTTCAATAGCTCTAAGTACAAGATCTTTAGGAATATTTGTGAAAAGAGAGGTGACATCCAAAGATATCAAAACATCATTCTCCCCAATTCTTACGTCTTTAATTAGTTCTACGAAAGACCAACCATCTTTAATATAAGACTCAGGTTTAGGAACAGATTTTTCCAAGATTTTATGTAAAAGATTGGCCATATTATATAAAGGACTCCTCAAAGTAGAAACAATAATCCGTAATGGTGAGCCATCTTTA
This sequence comes from Harpagoxenus sublaevis, assembly GCA_030770355.1. Classification (NCBI taxonomy): domain Eukaryota; kingdom Metazoa; phylum Arthropoda; class Insecta; order Hymenoptera; family Formicidae; genus Harpagoxenus; species Harpagoxenus sublaevis. The sequence continues at coordinate 10,038 of JASTWR010001588.1, read as the reverse complement.
TGAATCTTCGGAAGTCCATAACAACGTGGGAGGTTCCCATTAGTACAATTAAGTATGTTAAAAACGTGTTCACTAATAATGTTCATGTTAAACCAAGACTTGGCTAGATCTTTAAAATGGATTGTTAATACTAGTAATAGACAAATTCCTGATAGGGTTTTAAAGTTCCTTAGTATCGGTGACAGGTTCGCTCTTCCTATTGACATGCATATAAAAAAAAACCGTGTAAATTCTGTTGTTGACGTTATTAAAAACTTTGAACTTAATATCTTTCAAATGTCTGAAGATATTGTTGAGGAAGCGCGTAGCCGTATCTCTAATTCTTTATTTAAATTTCTGCGAAGAGATAAACACACCAATTGTATTAACAGGATCATATTACAAGAATTTAAATTTTGCAAAAAATTTCTTCGGAATAATACTGATGTTTTTGTTACCAAGGCTGATAAGGGCCAGGTTACTGTTATTATGGATAGAATTACATATGTCAATAAGATGACTGACTTACTTAATGATAGTTCTACGTATAAAAAACTTAAAAAGACCCTATAGGAAAAATAACATCCAAAATTAAAGATCTGGCCAAGTCTTGGTTTAACATGAACATCATTAGTGAACACGTTTTTAACCAACTTAATTGTACTAATGGAAACCTCCCACGTTGTTACGGACTTCCGAAGATTCATAAAGATGGCACCATTACGGATTATTGTTTCTACTTTGGGGAGTCCTTTATATAATATGGCCAATCTTTTACATAAATCTTGGAAAAATCTGTTCCTAAACCTGAGTCTTATATTAAAGATGGTTGGTCTTTCATAGAACTAATTAAAGACGTAAGAATTGGGGAGAATGATGTTTTGATATCTTTGGATGTCACCTCTCTTTTCACAAATATTCCTAAAGATCTTGTACTTAGAGCTATTGAAAAGAGGTAGAATTACATCTCCACATAAACTAGTCTCAGCCTTCCTCAATTCTTGCTTGCTGTTGATTTAATTCTGAGTTCTACTAGTTTTACGTTCAATGGTCAGGTATATGAACAAATCTTCGGTAGTCCGATGGGTTCTCCTCTTTCTCCTATTTTAGCTGACATCGTTATGGATGATTTGGAGACACATTGTTTGCGGTTACTCAGTTTTCATATTTCCTTCTTTAAAAGATATGTAGATGACATTTTCGTGATAGTTCCTAGGTCGGGGATTGATGAGTTGTTGGATGTTTTAATGGTTATCACTCTAGATTAAAATTTACTTACAAACTGGAGAATAATGGTTCTTTAAGTTTTCTTGACACTACAGTGATTCGAGAGGGAAACGTTTTACTCATGAATTGGTATCGGAAACCTACTTTCTCAGGAAGATATGTAAATTATTATTCGAACCACCCTCTTAAATATAAAGTTAACGTTATACGTAATCTTGTTGATCGAGCTAAGTAGGGATAGTATACCGGTTCCGACCCATGGGGCAATGAGGGGGGGGTGAGGGGCGGGGGGGGTAAACCGAGGGCGAGGTGGACGACGGCACAGGCGGCGTCTCATATTACAAAGGAGGGTGAGGGGTGTTGACGTGACGCGGGGGGGAGGGGTGCCGCGTTAGGAGTCGCGTAGGGTCCGCGCGGGGGAGGGGTGCCGCGTGTAGGGTCCGCGCGGGGGAGGGGTGCCGCGTAGGGTCCGCGCGGGGGAGGGGTGTTGCGTAGGGTCCGCGGGGGAGAGGGGTGCCGCGTAGGGTCCGCGCGGGGGAGGGGTGTCGCGTAGGGTCCGCGCGGGGGAGGTGTACCGCGTTAGGGGTAGGGCCCGCCGCCGCCGCCGCGCCGCCCGCCCGCCCGCGCCGCCCGCGCCGCCCGCGCCGCCCGCGCCGCCCCGCGCCGCCCCGCGTTTCGCGTTCGCGTTCGCTTTTTACCTTAATTTGGGGGAAGGGGGGGATGCCCGTGTCCGAGCCCGACGGAGTGACGCTCGAGCAATCGTAGAATTTCCCGGAGTAATCGTCGACAGCCTAGTTCACCCCAGCCGCGTCCACCACCACCACCATGCACACATACACACACACGCACACACACACACACACACACACACAAAACAAAAACTGATGACTAAAAAAAATTTAAAAACTGTCACCGCGAACGACTTGCGTATATAACCGGCGAGCGACTGTTGCAGACTGAGGCGTAACTGCGGCAAGAAACCCGCTAGAACGCTCGCTCGATCTGTAAACACGGGACACCATAACCGAATGGCGCCGTGATTCTTTCTACGAAGAGTCAAATATCGTAGTTTAGGACGGGCATATCGGTTCATCTTTCACGCTCGTAAACAAATCGCGTCTCGCACTACAGAAGCGAGCGCCGATGTTCAGGCGAACGTTGCGTATATCGCTCGAGTGGAAAATAAAGTCGTACGTCGTGACCTGAAGAAAGGCTTTATTTTTCTGTTACATATATATTCATGCGAAGTGGCTGGGAAAGGAGATATAAAATAAAACATTGTAATGTACATATACGTTATACATTTATTTATTTATTTTTATAAGTTGTATAAAAGATTCCACTTCTTTCTCGTGTTTCGACCACAGTTAAATATTTTAAATACGTTTTGCAACGCGCAGTTCTTCGTATGTTTTCCGCATCGCACAGTATTAGCGGCATCCATATTGTTCAAAGAGTCGATGTCTTCGTAATCAGCATCCAGAGTCTCGATGATCATTTTCTTTTCTCGCAAAATTTTCGAGCAGATCCACCAGCCATTCGCGTTTCTGGATTCCCTTGACGTACACGAGAGTCGGCGGCGTTTCGTCGTCATTATCATCATCCTCTTCCATACCAAGCACGGCCGATGTAATTAGATGTTTCACCATGCTGTACGGCACGTTTCCGTCGTTCCATCGTAATCCATGATGATTTTTGATCAACCAGGGTAGCGCATGATTTGTCGGAATTCATGAGGAGATTCCACGGCATGGGGCGTTCAAAGATGTAATGCGCCAGAACGGTCCCCTTTCGCAGCACCGCCAACCTCCTTCACGACAAATTTCATTCCGACGAGGAAACCTTGCAGGTCCACGAACGTTGGTACGGACATAAGATTTTTCTTTGATGCGTTACTCGAGAAGAATGACACGCAAATATGCAGACGTCTTTCGACACTTTTGATTTATACCCTGCTCCCCCCTCTTTTTTATTGTATCGGAAAAAAATTTCTTCGACGTTTGCCGCGAACGCTCAGACAATTTTGCGCACCACGTTTGGTCAAACGGGTTGTACTGAATAACGCGATCGTGTATGATGAGACAGTACGCTGAGGTTATTCGGCGGTACATTCTCCATACAATCGAATTCTATTCTGACATCAACGGTGGCATTTTTGACGGATTCGTTTTGTCGAGAGCAATCGATGACCACTATTGGAGCGTATTGTAGAAAATTCGGGACATCGAGACACGGCTGGACGTGCTCGCGTCCCGTAATACGCTCTACTGAAACGTGCATTACATATCGTACAGAATCGCCCATCTGTTTTTACTAAAATCCAAATTCATATCATCGTACGGATAGAATTCAGAGTTTAAATAAAGTTTCACGTTGGTCAATTTGCAATGATCGAACGTTGTTATTTCTCTGGTCATAACATTCTTCCGGCCCGTCTGCAGAGCAAAGATGACGTATCGCGGTTTTTTCGAGCTGAGTCGCGGTCTTGATAGCCCACGAGTGCTTGGTCGTGTTTGCAACAGGGGATACTCGTACAGATCCCACGAACGGAAACTCATATTCAGATATCGTCCGTTTTCCAAGGCGCGCAGCATCGACAGTTTGTTGAATCTCGTTCAGCAACACGTGAGGCATTCGCCATTGTATCTTGAGTACGTTGATAGCAGGATTCAACGTCGGATTTCCCACTAGGGAATTGTTATCATTGCGCGATCGTATCAAGATCAATTCATGACGCGCGTTGATCACCACGCGTTTGTAATCCTCGCAAAATCCCATGCTGAGCGGTACGTGAAAAGTAAAGTTTCTTCGCGTAGAAGTGATGTCAGCGTTATTGAGCATATCCCAGCCAGCGTTTTTCAGAATCGTACTCGCGCCCAAAGACAGCGACGCGTAATTCTTGAGCGTTGTTGTTATCCTACGTTTCTGTTACGATCAATCTCCACACCGTCGAGTTTCGTATCGAATCTCATCGAACAAGAATGCGACGGCCATTATTCGCCAATACCACGTTATCGGGTTCACCGTCTACTCTGTTCACCGTCAATATCCTTCGACGTAGAGAAAACTTTCGCACGGCCAACGTATACAGATCCTGCTGTTGTATGGGTATTCGTATCTCATCGCTATACTCGAACGTTGTGTTGGCGTAAGCGTTGTACGTGTTGAGTCTCGATCTTGACGATGCGATCGTCAAAGACCGGCTCCGCTTCCAATGTTAAGGATATCGGTCATGATTCCTCAGATATTTCGCACCGCGAATCCAAAAATTGTAAGAATTAACGTTCGACGCTGTGAGTTTTCTTTCTCGTATTTGTAGCGTAGCCTAACGCTGGTGATGACAATGATCGAACGATATCGTTGACCGCTACCGTAGTGTAAATAGTGTTATCTCTCGTGTGCTCCGAGTCGTTCAACACGAGCATCTCATATATGTCGCGCACACTCACGCGCGTTATCGCTGTCGCCGTCGTACGTGCAATCTGACGGTGATCTCTTCGCTCGAAAGTCGAGCAATCGTCCGTCCTGATCCACGATGCGTACCGTTAGATCAGTAATGCTCCGTGCGATGATTGGCAGGGTAAATGATCTGCGCCGGTGTTTCCGATATCTTATATCCTGGTGCACGCTCGGAGAAAATTCGTGTATCGTGTGAACGGGTTTGCCGTTGCTGTACGCACCCGCGGTCACGTTACACTCTACGCGGATAATGTTTATATTGATGATATAATCGGTAGGTCCGATCGGTGCCATTTTCCAGGCTGCAATATACGCTTCGACGAGAATCCCAGCAGTGATCCAATATTGTTTTTGTTTGCTAAAGTTTACTCTGAAAGCACAATTGATCTCACTTTTCATCGTGTTGTAATTAGCACGGAGCACTATCGGATATTTTACAGCCTCATCATCCTCGTACTCCGCGTTGTCATCATCGCCCTCGTCGCCATTCGCGCGAGCGGTCTCCTCTTGCGCGATATCTACGACCGATGTACGATTTGCTGATGGAAGGAGCTACGCGTCGCGGGCGTTTCCGTGAAACAGCGCGTTTCAAAAACTCGTGTATTGCTCCTATCTCGTACGATCCCTCGGGTATCGTAATTTCCGTTGTCATCCTCGTCGAAGTAAAATTTATTATTCGAAGAATTCCACGTTCGGTATCGTGTGATAAGTCTCAAAAACCGTTAGACCGAGCTCGTAGTCACCGTCGCTCAAATCTACGGCGGGAAAGTAGGGCACCGCGAGGGATGCTGCTCTTCCCGGTCAGCGTGATGTCATAGACATGTCGGGAAACTGTTCGACTAACACTGAGTCTCCACGGCGCACCGTCAGTTCTTAAATTTACGCCGTTCGTCGTCTATTGTCAGGAGAAATCGCAGACACGCTTGTCCGCAGATGTTCTGATCATATGTTTGAACGGGCGTGCGATTGTACTCTATCTTCATCACGCTCGGTCCGAAATATCGCACCAACTCTTTCGGCGGTCGAAGATTACCGAAACTGTCAAAATACATCGCGCGGTTTCCCCTCTTTGCGTACGCTACCCAGTGAGTACCGGAGCCCGCTGTATCATCCAAATTTACAATGCCACTCTCGTTTCGACGTATACCACCGATCGGTAACGAGTCACGCATGAAAACACCCCTGAAGAACGGTACGCGCATGTGTTTCGCCAGTCGATTCAATTGTACGTTAGTCGTAATACCCGTGGGCATTTTCAAACGTCTCTTTGACGTTTTTTTTTTTTATATTTTCTCTCCTCTTCTTCGACGGCAACTCCCCGTCCGCGTTTGTACGGAGCGAGAATAAAGTCCGCGGCCTTCCATGGCGCGATTGTGACGTTGCATCTCGTCCAGCTGACGTCGCGCGGTTTTGCGAGCGTTCACGGCCGTTGCGATCCCGGCCGCCCCGCCGGCCAGGGAACCGAGAACTCCCAGCAACGGTAGAAAGCGGCAATACACCGCCTCGTTTCGCCGTCGGAAGTATCCGTTTTTTCGACGCTCTCCTCTTCTTCTTTTTCACGGTTCGCAAACCCATTCCTAGCTTCGTCTTTGCTTTCATAGCAGCCCAGACGGCTGTAGCGGCCAACCTCTCTCTCCGAGAGCCGAAATCTCTCGCGATGACACGTCCTAGCGCCTTGTCGGCGAGTACCTTGTCCGCCGCGTGTCTCCCGGTGAGATCTTTGTTACGCGGAATACGCTATGTCGTGCTCGCGAAGTCGCGACACGCCGCGTCCAATGGATTTTACACCCGGATCGCCTCTGGCTAATCGCTCCTTCAGCCGAGTGCCCGGACCGCAAAAACTGATAGCCGGGAATGTGCAATTCGATCGGAAGTGAGCTTATCGCGCGGTTTGAAGAGACCTTTGCCTATTTTTTTCGCTGGCATTCGCCGCAATTTTTTATCAACGGTGCCGGACCGTCGATGTGCGTTCGATGATGCGGTAAATTATAATGTTCTAAAGCACCGACGATATTGCTGAACCTCCGAATCCACCTTATATGTTCCGGAAGCCTGTCCCCACACGTGGTGGACGTAATCGCCACACAATTGCAACAGAACAGCCTTTGGTACAAATTGTAGCTGCTCGGCGCTGAAATTGCGAATATCGGAAGGTCTTGATAACAGAACGAACATTTTCTGCTACTGAGCGATGCGCGGTTTTCGCGCACCTATTAAATAGGCGCTCGATCCAGCCCTCCGGTCCAGAAATGCGAAAAATGAGATTCGTGCGACAACCGCAGGCGATTCGCGTGACGAACTGCGACGATAGATCACGGTCGATGGGGGGCAACGCGGAGAGCGCAGGCACGGTACGGATGCTAACCGGCCACTATACGCGCCATCATTTGCGGTCCCTCGAATTGCGGTAAAACCAACGTTCTGATAAGCTTGTTGGAAAGCCCGCACGGTGTACGTTTCGAGAACGTGTACGTTTACTCAAAGTCGCTTCAGCAACCGAAATATCGATATCTGGAGAATTTATTGACGTCGATCGACGAAATCGGCTACTTTACGTTCTCCAACAACAGTGACGTCATTCCACCGAGCGATGCGTGTTCAAACTCGATATTCGTTTTCGATGACGTGGCATGCGACAAGCAAGACACCGTGAGAGAGTATTTTTCAATGGGTAGGCACTCGAACGTCGACTGTTTTTATCTCTGTCAGACGTACGCGAAAATACCTAAACATCTGATACGCGACAACGCGAACCTGCTGATCCTGTTCAAACAGGATGGTACCAATCTGAAACACGTGTACAACGATCACGTGAATACCGACATGTCGTACGATGAATTCAGCGCGCTGTGCAGCGAATGTTGGCAGCGCAAGTACGGATTCGTAGTGATAGACAAGGACAGCTCGCTCAACAATGGTCGATACAGAAAAGGATTTAACATGTTCGCGATACCGCAAAAGCGGTCAGTTGTCGTCGGTACCTCGTCGAGGTAAAACGTCGGAGAAAGCATCACGTATTTCCGCGATGGCTGCAATCGACAAGAGCATGGATATCCGCGAGCGCGAGAAGGTTGCGAAGAAGATTGCGAAAACGAGCGAGTCGATTCGCAAGAAACTTCGCGCTATGAAGACCGGTAGGATCGAAAAGGACATTGAGTTGGACACGCACTTTAAGCCTCTCATCGAGCCGTTGCAAAAGATCGCCGACAAATCGATCGCGGTGAAGAAAGAGGAGCCGGAGAGCGACGCTGAGATCGAAACGTTTTCCGAGGATGCAACGCCGAGAAAGAGAAAATGGTCGGATCACCCGCCGGCACCGCGTAAATCTAGCCAATCGAAACGATCGAAAGCTTTACTGGATGTACCACCGATAACCTCTACACCGATAACCTCATCTCCACCGATATCATCTCCGCCATACGTAACGGCGAGAAAAATGCAGCCTACAATAAAGTTCGAATTACCCGCAAACATGCCTGTTTTTGACCTCACGGACGACTCGGAGCTCGCGACGCCTATTCGAAAGGAGTTGGAAACGTCGGAGGGTCGAGAAGCGTTGCACGATACCTTGGGTCCATTGGGCCAAGAGTACATCGGTGCTCTTATGAGTGTCAAGCCAAGGAGCGATATAGATACCGTGTACGGCGTTTATCTCGGCAACGATGGAATGATGCTCGGGAATAAACGTTTCAAGGTGGACAGCATGGATAACATATATATCGGCGACGTACATTACATTGGCACACGCGGTATTTACGAGTTGATCTTTAAAAACAAGCCTGATAAAAACATTTACACGGAGGAGGATATGCAAAAGTACAAGAATATTTTATTTGAGACGAGCACTCATAGAGCCAATCACGATCCTCTCGGGCGAATAAAGTCCAACAGTGGATACAAGTACATGAATATAATCCAGAAGTTGATACCGCCCGCATCCATGAAGAAACGATCCGGAAAAGGATTAATCGCGCCTCGCGCGATGACGCTGACCGACAATAAGATCGATTACGTGCACTGGGACGATCCCAACGAGCTGGTGGATCGTCTACGATTGCTCGACGCTTCGCACCACGCTGGCAACAATGCCCACGACAACGAGATCCTGTCGATCATCGAGGAACTTCGCGAAGCCGGTCTTATTATAAATTGAGCCGCGCGGCGGCGAGCCGCTCAATCAGCGTCGAAATGCCGATCAACAAATTTGGTATATTCGAGCAGAGCAGAGACGCGTCGAACGCCGTATCGTACCATCAGTGGAGTGGATTAATGAGAAATTTCGTGCGCGATAACGCTCTGTGTCGCACTGCTACGGACTTTGACGCAAATTCGCGCAAGATTCGTCGCGTGGCGCAACCGGAGGCTGACGGTGACGCGGTTAACAAACTGTACGTGGAACAGAGCGTTAAGAGTTTGAGAGACGAAGCGGAATTCGAGAAGTATCGTAAAGCGCGATTGGAGACTGAATTTGAAACGAATCTTAGACTTCTGAGAGATAGCGTTAAAATATTGAGAGATCAGTTGGAAGAAATCGAAACGAATCTGATCGCGCTCAAACGAGATACGCAAGCCGTGTTGGACGCGAACCGAGAGGCGCTCGAGGCACATATCTTTCGATCGACGAAACCTGAATAACGATGGACAGCGGCAAACGATCCGGGAAAGGTTACGAAAGGCTGCCCAATGACGACGACGACGACGAAGGGCGACGAGCGATTCAGGAACGGTCATCGAGCAGTTACAACGAACGGCTCAGAAGCGGTTACGAACGGTTCAGGAACGGCTGTGAACGGTTAATGAGCAGAAACAAACGACAAGCCGATGACAAAGAACCGCTATTGAGCGACAAGGAAGGAAATAAACGGTTATTGATTGGTTTAAAAAAAGTTTAAGATATAATTTCTTTGCGTGTATTATTACACACCGTTAAAAAAAACATGACATCGTCGAAATCCGATGGACGCAAAATATCGAAAAACGACGACTCGTCGAGGAACTGCACGCACCGGCGAGAAGAAATTTTCCCCGAAGACGCGTCATCGTGCGTGGGTACGATGACCTGTGGCAGGCTGACATCGTCGAGATGCGTCCTTACTCGCGTTTCAATAGAGGCTACCACTACATACTTACCGTCATCGATGTGCTGAGCAAGTACGCGTGGGCCGTGCCACTCAAGAGTAAAGGCGGAAGCGAGACAGCTGACGTTATCGCTAAGATAATTCGAGACAGCAAGAGGTGCCCGAAAAACTTGCAAACCGATATGGGGAAGGAATTTTACAACGCCGACGTGCAACGTCTCATGAAAAACACGGCATTAATCATTATTCACATATTCGGTGATGAAGGCATCGGTCGTCGAGCGATTCATCGCAC